>VXBI01008664.1:1949632-2176821 GCA_013397375.1 Toxostoma redivivum | reverse complement strand
AAAAAAAAAAAAAAGAACCTAAATGTATATTCAGTATTTAATGAATCTCGACAAACTGGTTGTTGAGGTGGTAGGACTGTGTGCTCTGGGAATGTCATTAGCAAAGCTGCTGGTATCTGGCTTTGACAAAGAAAGATGGGTTGCTCTGCAGGAGCAAAGAAGTGGATTAGAAAGAAATTAGAGAGATAATAATGAGTGGAGTGAGATGGACAGGTGAATATCTGGGGACCTGCCCAAATAGCATTATCAAGTTCTGTTCTGTAAGATCACTCTTTGCCACCTTTACTCTGAACATGAGGAGTAACATCCCAGCATCTTGTTATAGTCTGCCCATGGCCAGCCCTTGAAGGGCAAGTTCTATGAACATCAGTGCTGTGAGCAGGATACATTTGTTAGTATGGGCTGGGTGTTTTGGGATGGGTTGGGACCCCATGTTAGCACTGCCTGCTCCTTCTGTTGGCTCTGGAAGGAATCAAGGTGACCAGCTCAGATGTGAGCTTCTTACATTGCACGTACCTCAGGACCTGCTCAAATGTCCCAAATCCTATCTGAGTATATTTGACTGGACTCAAATGTTCTGGCCTGCAGCCGAAGCATTAGCAATACTCACTGATATTGATAAAAATGGCATGGATGGAGGGACAATTTGCATGATTTTTATTCAGTCTTTAGTGACTCTTGATAAAAGTTAATGGCACAAAAATTAAGAATTTTTAGTTAATATTTGTGAACTAGTTTCCACTGAAATGAAACCTCTAGAGAGACTTCAGGTCTGAGTAGATTTATTCTGGGTTTATGAGAGTGAGGAAATAGTTGTAGACTGGACTAGTAATATTTTTTTTCCAGAGGTATGTGGAAGAACTGAGCAATTGAGGAAAAAGACAAAGTTTTGACTATGCCATTCTGAAATTAAAGCATTGAACTTGATGGGAAGCAGCTATTGTTAAGCTGATTGTTTGTCCTATCTCTCTTTAATCCTGTCAGTTCTGCCAGTGTGGCTGTGCTGCGAACCAAGCCAGGAAAGAGAACATATTTTAAAGTAAGATTTGTGGGGGAGTGGAAAGGAGATGTATTTTTACTGAGCCAGATCACCTCTCCAAACTGGCTGATAAAATGCCCACCCTAAAGATACCCAGTTTTGACTGGTGATTTTGGAAGACAGCTGGGAGGGGAAAGTGGGATTGGACAGGGCAATAGCCTCTCCAGCTGATATTGCTGGCTAGGAAATGTCTCATTGAACTTGGCCTCAACTCAGAAGCATTTCTTTCAAGGCAAGAGTGGCTTATATAGTACTTGGGTCCATCTGCTTCCCAGCTCTCCTTCCTGCTCCCTGTCTGTCCCTGGCATCTATGTTTGTATAGCCACATGTTAAACAGATGGAACCAAGTGAAAAATACTCTTTCTCTAAGGATGACTATGTGTGACTTTTAGACAATGGAAAGAAATACAAACTTAGCTTTCTCAGGGCTCTCTCAGACTCATCTCTACTAGAGACAGCTAAAAATTGATAATATAAGCTCTCCATACTGCTTCTGTCACCCAGCCTGGAGGTGGGAGCACTATGAATGTGCCCAGAGGGATACAGAAGGAAGAACTGCAGAACAACTAGTAGAAATGGACGTTTCCTGTCTTGTAGAAATCTCTCAAAATTACTTAGTTAACCCTTGCTGTGTAAGTATCAGAAAGATGATCTCTGGGAGCCCTGAAGGTAAGAGATAGAATACAAGGTGTCTGAGATATGAGATGAGCAGGAACACAGTTGTTTTTTTCTCTAGTGTAGATACATCCTAGTGACAATATTCACTACAGAAATGTTCCATAGCAAGGATGACTCAAGAACTTGCATTCTATAGCAATTTGCCACTGCAGCAGGCCTCAGAAAATGATAGCATGAAGTTAACAGGGTGAAAAATAAATGAGACTAGACTGTGTATTTTGAAATCCAATGTCAGTAGGATGTGTTCCTGAAAGCAGTAATCATAATTAAATGGATGAGAGGGGATTTTCATCTTTGCTCCTGTGTGCTGACTTGTGTTAATGATTATAAAGAATTTGAAATAAAATCAAATCTATGTATAAAAGGACTGTTCTCTGGAAAGACCCAAAAATCTATGAAGGATTGAAACTTGGATGGTTCTCCAAGCCTACAACTGCAGATTTATCAGCTGTGATGTGATGTTTACTCAGTGTTTTATTGCTTACCAACCATGGTGCGCTGGAAAATTAGACCATTATCAGCACAGCAACTGGACAAATATCAGCCATATGAATGGGTGGGAATGTGTCTTGTATTGAAAGTTGCCTGTTGGTCATGAAGCCTTGATGATGCCTGTCTGCAGGGGGAAGGAAAGGAAAGCACTCTCCCTCCCTAGGAAGCACTTTCTCTCCTAGGCTTATTAACTTGACTGTAAAAGGGTGACACTTGCTGTTTAGTGTTCTTGAGACTCACTACGGGATATTAAGAAGCTAATAGGCTTTCTGTCCCACTTCCCATTTCTGTCTTGTGAAGGAGTTTGATTCCTCCTAATTACAAAAAAAAAAAAAAAAAGGGTTTTCTTTTTCTTGCCCTTCCTAAAAGTGTAGTAGGAGTCTGAACATGAGTAAATGCTTTTGTTTTAACCAGGCTCCAAAACCAAAACAAGGCTCTGAGCTTTTGCATGCATAGCTGAAACACAGAACCTGAAACAGATTTTGCCTTCCAGCCTGCTTAGACCTGTTTTTCTCAGACATTCCCAATTTTCTATACCTTCACAGCTCCAGACAGAACCATTATATTTTTGATCAAGATAACATGAGAACATGAATTTCCACTGCTGTTCCTTAAACAGACTTCTACTGAATCAAACTCTTACAGTACTGAAAACTGAAGTGGTGAGGTGGGAGGTAACAAGGCTATTTCTGGGACAGAGGAAGAAGCTGTCTGTACTTAGAGCAAACCAGAAATGTTGTGGATGAAGCTAGCCCAGTACTGAGCCCACAGTACACAGCAAGCAGCTTCTAGGGGCAAGATGAGACTATATGACCTTGTAGCAAGTTCATGAAATCTGTGAAATTCTTCCAGGGATGGGAGCAGGAGCAATAGACACAAGGTTTTTCTTGTGAAATGTAGATATGAACTATAGAAGTAACACACTGGTAATTTTTAATGCACCTTTATGGCTTTCTTCCATGACTAGAATGCATTTTATTTGCTGGTGGCTAAATCTGGATTCTGCTTCCTGTTCAGACTTTAATGGAACGACTCATGCCAAATTAAGTGTTTTCATGCATGCATTTTAAATATCCAAAACTACAAATTGAGTACAGGTGTTCACAAAAAAAAAAAAAATAATTCTGTCAGGATTCTCTATCAATATCTTTCTCTCAGGCATACCCTAATATTCATTCCTTAGCTTCACGATAGATGAGAAAAAGTTGGATTATATATTCTCTGGGTTTTTTGTTAACTTGCTTGCTTTTTGTCTGGTCTGTATTGGATTTGATGGTTGACAAATATGAGCTTTTATCTCTGTTTCATGTTTCCACTTTATATCTGCTTAGCAGAAGTCAGTAGTATTTCTCTAGAGACTATCAACTCCTCAGTTTTTGGAGAGTGTATTTACTTATTACCATAATAAGTGAACTAACACCTGGCAAAACATATAGCATTTTGGGGAGTAAAATTGTGTAAAGATATCTTTAAAAGCTTGATATTCACACTCAGTTCCTTCTAGTCCATAATTGACACCATATTGCTTAAGTAATTTTTGAGGAGGTTGTTTAAAAAACAGAACAAAACAAAGAACAAAACGAACTCTCTGATTTTCTGTATTCCCAGAGATATGGCTCTCAGCCATGGCTCTGCAAAAAAAGTGTGACTTAAGGAATGAGAGGGTCAGAGAATGTTCAGAAGCAGGATGAACAAGAGAGACTTGGAACAAAATCAGAGGATAATTTTAACAGAATCACATAGTCAAGATCAATATTCATAGGAAGGCTTGTGGGGCTTTCTCTCTTATAGTAGTGAGAATGGAGTACAGCCTTCTATGAGCATCTTAGAGACATCTTTAGATATGAAAGCAATAAAGAAGAGAATCTCTTCTGAAAGAATAAAATCTCAAAGATTAAAAAATGTCTTGAACAGGAGAGCTGATCATATACAATGGCTTTGTTCATGGCTGAAACCTCATAGTGATCTTTAGAGTTTAAGGGCAAAATTTGCTATATTATTGACTTGGGCACCTTTTCTCTGATTTCCGACATTCCTAATAGTTTACAATATCAAACTGAATTGAAAACAGAGTTTTCTCTTAGCTGTGGAGATTCCAGTGTCCAGTTCTATTCTGAGTATTCAAGGATGATGAATAACTTCACAGTTTCTGAAGGACATATTTTGCTGTCTTTAAGCAGCCATAAAATTTGATCCCCACTGCACTTCCAGTATTTCTATTTCAAAAACGCTATCAGTAGGTGCAAACTGATATAGATGTGCTCTCTTCTACCTTGCTTGGAAAGATGCAGCTTTTTTTTGGATGAGGGTATTAAATATTTAAATGGATCTTATAATACTCTAGATGGTAAATATTTCTCTGGCAAAGGTGCTGAAATTCTTAGAAATAACATCTCAGCTAATGTTAGAGGATGTTTCCTGTCTGTCCCTCCTACTGCTTACTCATCCCAGCACAGACATTGCTGTCTTAGTTATCCACTTTACACTGACAAAGATCCCTTTCCATGGAAAAATCTCTCTCTAAAAAACACCCCAAATATTCCTGTGAGTTCACTGAAACTTACTTTGAGCTTAGAAGACAAGGTGCTGCAGTTCCTAAGGTCTTAATGAAGCATTTGTGGTATTTTCCTATCTCAGGCATGAGAGTTAAGTCTTATGGCTTCACAAGGACACTCCCTTGATTAAAGTTAGTCAGTGGGCTTTAAATATTCTTACTGGGCTGTGTCTCTAATAAACCATGTTCCAGCTGCTGTCTCTCACTTATGAGACTTAGTAACATTTTTCTGCCTTTAGGAACAGACTTGAGAGAAAAATGAACTGTTTAAAAAAGGATGTGAGGTGGGTTGGTTTTTTGGTGGTTTTTGGGGGATTTCTTTTTGAGATAAGGTAGCATCATCCTTTATCTGATCTGGCTAGACATGAACTTCAAAGCTTTGTCAAGATAAGGAATGTGATACCCAGATTATACCAAGAGAATGTTTGCAGTAAACTAAATTATTCAGTGCAGTCACTCGATCACATTATATGATCTATGTCTGCTAAAATCCCTAAAAACTCTCTGCATAGCACCCTGCTGGTTCTTATCTCCTACAGCATTTGCTGTTACTGCTCATACATGATAACTTTTTATTTTTTTCCAGTTAATGAAACAAATTATGATTTTGACTGGTTAATTCCATCAGCTTTGCATTGCTGTTTCCATTTTGGAACATATTTAGGGTTTTACTTTACACTTTCAGAAGGAACCCTTTAATGTATGCTAGGGGATGGGGAGAATGGTGGCCCTTACTGCTGTCTTCCACTACCTAGTGAGGAGCCACAGTAAAGGCAGAGCAGGCTTTTGCTGATCTTCACTCAGAAAAATGAAGAATTAAAACTTCATTAAATTAAACCCTGCTTCCAGAAGGGTTTGCCCTGTAACTGTAATCTGTAGTCTAGAAGATATGAATACATGTTGGAATATATAAGTTCAACTACTGTATATCAGGAAGAGAAATCTAAGTCTGCTTTTTAATCTAACCTGCGTGAAAAACGCTGAGGGGAGGGCAGCGTGTCTAAAGGAAACCATGCAGTGCAATGCTGCATGTCCTGTGTGTGACTGATTAATTTTAAATTGTTTTCATCACCCTGAAAATTGGCCTGGTCTGTTCTGGCATAAGGAGGGAAAACAGCTCAAATTCAAAAGATAAGTCAGTTGTTAAATGGTTGGTGTGGGGACTGTGGCTTTGACTCTGAACATAAACAAGCTTTTTCCTCATTGCTTAATGCTGTAAGGGCAGTGTAGCTGTTCTAAATGGGAACCATGTGGACGAGGTTAAGGAGGGGACTCTAATCTGACAGACTGATTTGTAGGTATGTGATGATGTCTGATGTCAGCCAGAATTGCCCATAGGTATTGTGGGGTGAGAGTGGTTGGGTTTCATTTTTTCTCCCCCTTTCTTCAGGCCTGAGAATGCTGCTTGTGCTGTTGCTTTCTGTACAAAATTATGAGGAACAAGAGGGTTCTTTTTACTGTTCTTTGTAAGAATACCTGGAAAAATCTTGGTGTAGTCTTTGCCTTGTGCTCACAATAGGCTTCTGTGAAGTTCTTTGGCATCAAGAAAATTAGGGCTGGCAGTTTTGGCTCAGTGCTTAAAAGATAAATTCCTGAAATTGCATACCTAGACTTCCCTTGTGTTTGTCTTGATTAATAGGCTATACATAGCACAAACCAGAGCTACTACCCAATGCAGAGAGATCTGAAACTTGCCTAAAACTTGGTTCCTGCAAATGTCTTATTTATAACTTTAAAAATTCTCCTAAACGAGAACCAAGATGGGCAGATTAGTTGGTTAAATCTGCTTAAGTCTGACTCACAGATTTAAGTAGTGCTGCACTTAAGGGGGGATCAGCAGAGCACTCCTGCATGTAAGAGACAAAATATGAGGAGTGTGGTTATTCCTCCTTGCATTTTAAGGACATTAAAGGGAATAAAATTGACTCCTAGGTGAAATATAATCTAGAAATATTTATTTTCACTGGCTCTTAACTCATTTTGCCTGCCAACTATAGAAGGGCAATTGATTCCCCTTCAAAGTTTATAGCCAGCTGCTTGAAAGGACAAGTTTTGAAAATCTTAACAATACCAAAGGGGATTCACTTCCTGGCTCCTCAAGAAGAAAATGTCAACAGTGGTAGTGTTATTGTGGAACTGCCGTTTTCCCAGACAGAGTTCCTGGTAAGATGGTGGCCTTAACTCATAGGGTAACCCGTGAGAATTCCTAGCAATGTTCCACTGCACAAATGCAGTGTTGGCTTTCTATCATTTTTCGTGCTACAATAAGGTTGGGTTAAAGGACACAGTTCTTGAAGTATGAATCCACACAACTGCATATTTAATATTATCCTAAATTTGCACGTGTACTTAATGACCATGTAGGTTGTCAGGTTACTAATGGCCACTTAGGCATCTAACTGCACCATAGATAACCTGGAAAACCAGAAGCATAACCTTGGAATACCCAAATTGCAAGGTTTAGTGGAATTTGTTTTAGCATATGTTTTGAACTTGGAAGCTTCCAATATCCATCTTTAAATGGCTACATTCATGTAGTGGTGTGGGGGGAACCAATCACAGAAAAAATGTAGTTGATTGATTGTTAAAATCACCATTGTCTGAAATCATAAACAGGTCAGCAGCATTCATGATGTCCCTCAAGCATTTCTAGTAAAAGGAGAATGAGTTATTTACCCTAAAAGTAAAAACACAGAGATTTCAAAGACCAACTCAAGATCTCCACACTCTAAAGACTTGTTTTCTTTTCTTAGTAAAAAGTATTGTGAGAGGCCCACTTAGGTGGAAGTGATATATTAACACTCAAAGCTATGAGTTATGTAACACTTCTTACTTTGAGCAGTGTTTGCTGCACTCATTGGTTGTTTATATTGTGATAAGGCCTAGAGACAACATGTATTAGACCCACGAAAGTGTGTCTCCACCCATAGGATGAGGGAGGAATGAAAAATAGCAGATGTCCAAGACAAATACTTATGTAAGAATAGAGAAAGAATAAGAAAATGACCATGATATACAGCATCTTACCTGTCGGCTGAAACACCACAGCTTGTCCCTTGTCCTGTACTGGTTCTGGTTAATTCTGTCGCTGATGGAAACTGTGAGATGGTGTTTGAGAGAAAATACAAGCAACTTTGCTACATTGGCTCCAGTAGAAGTGAGAGAAGTCATGATCCTGCCTCTTAGGTGAATGTAGAAACTTGTGAACACTGGTGATAAGCCTGTGGCAGATGTCACAGCAGAACTTGTCACCTGGGGCTTAAAGAAAAATTCCCTTGTTGTGCTGGTCTAGACTGCCTCTAGGCAGTCAAGCCAAACTGACTTTCAAAAAAAAGGTTTTACTAATGACATTTCCTACCCACTTGAAACTTGTATCCTGAGTACAGTTTATCTTCACCCCTTAGTTCAGTACAGATACACAAAAAGACAGAAAACAGACCAATAGGGTCATAATCAATTCTTGCTCTTCTCATTTATGAGGAAAATACAAAGGAATACCTACAGAGCAAGATGAAGGAAAAATTATCTCTCAATGAAGTTTTTCTTTGGTTGGGTTGTGGTTCTTTCCTTCTTGCTGGAGTTAACAGATTTTTTTTTTCTCATGTAGCTTTGCTAACCATACTTTCAAAGACTATTTTTTTTCCTTTTAAATTCAGTTTGTTCTATTTAAATGAGCTACTGACACAATCCTCTTTTGTCTTTTGAATATATCAGCTGAGGAAAGGCAAAAGTGTTCCATATTTTTATTCCTAAAAAGGAGTGCCAAAAGTGGAATTCAAGCTGAAAAGAGAAATAAATAATAGTCTGCCAACTTCTCTTTGAGACCAAGATATGTGAGCTATCAAAGGGCTGAGATGGGCATGTGTCATGCATTATGTCCTGCAGGATATGCTGCAAATTGAAATACAGAATAGATTTGCTTGGGATTTTTTGCTATATTTGAGGCTTATTCCTTCTTCAAGTCTTCAGATAAACATCCCTCTACAAGCATGGTATTTGGTTGTTCAGTCTATCAAAGAAGACTGGGTTTATGTTGCCTTTTTTTTTTCATTTTGTTGAAATTAGGATAGTACTGTGGGGAAAATAGCAAACAGAAAAGTGCATAAATAGCATATTTATATATTCAATGCAGTGATGTTTCCTTGAGGGCTGATTAAAGTAGGTGGTCTAATAGATGTACTAATGTGACTGGGTAGCTTGCATTAAATGCATGCCTAACTATGCGATTAAAGGAGGACTTCAGTTTGATATCTTTCTACTTTTGCCCATTTCTTTAGTTAGGCTTCTTTTCAAGAACAGTCTTTTTCTGTCAAAGTAAATAAGAGCTGTCAAATAGCAGTTGTGATAAGAGGTAAGATCAGCTACAAACTGAACTGAATTTAGGATGGCCAGAGAATAGCACTGAGTGTTCTCCTTGCTCCCCAGGTTAAAGCAACTCATACAGACACTGTGGTGTGATGTCTGCCTGACATCCACGTCAGAATAAGACAAGACTGCAGGTGCCCCATGTGTCTTCTACACTCTGTGACTCATCTTCAGAGGCACTTTCTAGAAAGTGGCTTGGAACTCTTTTGCACTGAGGGCAATGCTGGCTTTGCACCTCCAGCTTTTGGGGGAGCTTTCTCCCCCCCCCACCTGTTCTCTGAGTGATGCTCTGGCCCTTCACAAGATTAATGTGATCATGTTGATGTCTATTTTAGCTGTGGCCTGTGCATAGTGAGTGGTACAGCCTGTTGGGGATTCAAACACCCTTCTGCCTGATCTCCACATCTGGCTGCTGTGTACACCAAACTTTTTGGTTTGATATTACTGGCATTGTGCATATGTGGGTGGAAATAGAAATTGTCTGCTGCTGTCGAGCTCTCATAGTGACAATAACCCATGTCTTCTGTGTTTATGCCTGTGCAATGATTGCTCCCAGCCCAGTGCGGATGTCCAGAGTGAACAAAGGTGAGTTTGGTCCTATGTACACAGCACAAACCATTTGGGTAAATTCTTTGTGTATGATATGGATTTATTCACTTCCTCAATGCTACTAGCTGAGTATTATACAGTTAGATTTTCCTGGCTAATAACTGGCAAGTGGATAAGTGGTTTTCATTAGCATAAATGCCCAGCTTTTTGCATTTGTGTCAGAGACCTTCTAACTGCTTCGTGACAGCTTATATAGTGGCTCAGACTTTCTCACAAATTACTTATTCCCTTTTCCCACCTTTCCAATATGCTGTTAAACAATATTTTAATGCAATTGCTCCATGTGCTTGCTTGCTCTGATTCTCTCCATCAGTAGTTTCAATTTTTGAAATTATGATCATTTTCTCAGTGATAAAGTTTCAGAAGCGAGCCTCAAGGAACTGACAAAGTAGTTTGGGGGATTTTTTTGTTTGTCTTTTCTTAAAATGAAATGTACCTATTTATATAAATTATTTCAGGGACTAAGGGAACAGCTCACAATTTGTATTGTACCTATTGTTTTTCATTTTATATAATTACCACAAGGCTTTCTGTTGTTATAAACAACACAATTCCTTCAAAACATTGTTTGCCGAGTCTGAGCTGTAAACTATCTATGAATATTATCCCTGGCAAAATACATAGGCAGCCATACGGGATGCTGCATCAGGAGCAAGATACCAAATTATGCAATAGGTAGGTCAGTGAAGATTACAGTATAAAGAAGAGATGGCTTCACAATGTACTTCTGTTATATTTGTCAGTATTAAACAAGTCAACTAAACTGGAAGATCTTTGTGGTGGATAGTTGAAGGAAAGTATTGCAGTAATACAAAATACTATTAAGAAAAGTACTGACAATGTTGTTTAGTCTGACCAAGGAATAGTCCATCCTCAGAGTATTTCTTTCATGGAGATGTCATGGAGATTTGCATCCTCTCTGCAGATTAGCCAGAGAGAGAAATAAACTTTTTGTGACACATTTAAGCTGGACCCCTCAATAACTTACTCAGTAGAAATGTGTTTGCTTCTGCTGTCCATCCCATGGAGCTCATAGCTCACAGCAAACATTCCATGTGCAGTCCCACAACCTCCTGCTGACATAAACAAAAATGCTGCTTTTGAGCAAAAATGCCAAAGCATGCCCTCACTCATTGAATATTTATAGAAAGATGCTATCAAAAGATGAAATAAAGACATTTAGAAAGAGAAATAAAAACTATTTTTGGAGGAATTTTTAGTAATATGTCTTGATGTTTGGCAGCAATTTGGAAAACATACCATGCAGGACCTTAGAGGGGTTGCTCACAGAGGTAAAAATATTAATGTAGTTCCACAAAATTGCCAGTGGGCCTGTTCATTTGGGCACCCATTCACTGCTGTTCCACTGAAATCCTGGCAAGAATGTAGGTCTTTATTTTAGACAGTGTTTTGTTAGCAGCAAAAGTTGGTAGGGTACATTCCCATGTTGGTGTACACTGGGAATGATGACAGATGCAATCTGCATCACATTATTCTATTTATTCTTACTTTCAAACCAGCAAAGTGAATGTCTGTCTGCTAATGCTGCTGCTCCCAGCTGGGCTACAGGCAGAGTCCTTCTGAAGGTGAAGGGAAGACATAAAGTGGGAAAACTGTTACTGAACTTGACATTTTTTACATTTTTTTAGGGGAGACATGTCAGGTTCCCTTTCTTTGTGTACATTTCTAAGCAAGTATAGATTTTTTTTTTTTTTCACTAGTGGGGATATAATTTGCATATTGAAAATGTCAGCCTAAATTTATCTACAAATTTTGTAGCTGAACTTTATAGCCTATTAAAGGGACTTCAGGAGAGCACTTGAAAGTGGGATCAGGAATAAAACAATGCTTGTCAAAATGAACAAAAATACGTTTTGTTGCATAATAGTATGTTTGGTTAGTTTATTGGGTTTTTTTCCTAGTATATTTGCTCACTTAAGTGTTGATTTACAAAATTTCTGTGGCTCACAATAGGACATAAAATCTGTGTCCAGTAGAGGGTTTTCTGAAGTAATATACTATTTGGAGCAATTTAGAAAGGAGACATCTGTTTCTAATCTCAAAAAGCAATTGCAGAATGACCCAAGGCTTTCAAACATTAATTTTCAATAGGTTGCATTTTTTTTTCCTTCTATTGATTGTTAAGCGATGGACCTATTCTGCCACAAAACATGCATAAATTAAGATGCATGTGTGAAAACATGCTTGCACTGTATGTGCATTAGTGCTTTTGGAACTAAGGCATTCTTTTCCTGGAGTCAAATTTCTGAGGCTTGCCCCTTGACATGAGCAGTTCACTTCCTGCTCCCCAGTTCTCAGACAGCATAAAGCTGGGGTTGGATTTTAGTTTTTTTTTTTTCTATTATTTCAAATGAACCATAAGAAAATTGATACCATGTGATGTGAAAACTTCTCAGCATGGTGAATATACTTCTTTCTTTTGAGCTGAAAAGGATTGAAGTTAACATTTGTTTCAGATTTCCTGCAATACCATCACTGCTGTGTAATAGCTGAAATGGTTCCATCCATCCCATTATGAAGATACTTTACTTCTTGACAAGAAGACATTAAGTATAAGGCAAATTGGGGGTAGGGAGAATCAAAACTGTGTGAATTGTTTAACCTTCCACCACGGTTCAACAAAGTTTAGGAAAAAAAAAAGAGCCTTTGGCAAACTGCCTAGATTTTGTAAGGCCACTCACACTTTGTGAGCCCCCAAAGATCACAGTGTTTCTGGCTCAAGGCTGAAATCCCATTGAGCCGGGGCTGAAAAAAGCCTTTCAACAGTGTTGAGTAAACACTTCAAGAAACAGCTATTTGTCATGATGCTCTTAAATGTTGGATGTGAGCTGACTGCCACATCTTGGACAAAGATGAACAGTAATCATGAATACATTGTTTGACATCAAACACTTCCAGAAGGCATGGTTGCACTCAGTGCTAGGTGGAACATGGTGTCTCTTGTTTCTGTTGAAACTGTGGGCTGGAAAAAGGAGCAAAATTATGAATTTGCTAATTGAACACTGATACGTCTTGGAACTCAACTGCATAAATCATCTAGAAAAAAATTGGAGCAAAAGCTTCTCCCTATAACAAGAGTACTGATTTCTAACACCCAGTTTTCTACTTAGGAGCCTAGAAGAAATTATGTCTCCCAGAAAAATACTTCATTCTGAAAAATTTGGATTACTGATGAATTCAGTGTAGGGATGAGCTAAGAATGCAATGGGTGGTCTTATAACCATTTGTGTGTGTGTTTGCTGGTTTTGTTTTGGTTTGGGTTTTATTTGTTCGGGTTTTCTTTTGGTGGGAGAGTTTGGATGGTTTTTTGGTTTGTTGAAAAAATGCTTGCAAAGTCACAAGTAAGCACTTTCAGTGTATCCAGTCCTGTGGGCTCAGGCACCATCCACAACATCTTCTCAACCTATGCAAGAGTTTACAGGGCTAAGATAATATCCTTTTGCTCACTATGATGTCTTCAGGCCACTGTAGTTTTATTTTAGCTGATTAATTTATAAACTAGAAAAGAAGTTTATGCCATATTCAGTGCTTGATGACACTGAATGGGGACAATGACACTGAATAGGGACAATGAAGACTGCTCAAAATATCATCATCAGGTGACTGTTTTGATATTCATGCCATTAGTTTACCCAGTACACTTCAAGATACCAAGAAATGGGTGTTCATTGAGTTACCCAAGCTGCAGTGACACCTCAGACTCATGTGTGCAGTAGCATAAATAACAGCAAGCTTAAAACTGTTGCTATTTTTCCCTGCTGAGGAAGGTATTTGACTGCTTTCGTGAACAGAAGTTGTCATCTCCTTTTCCCTGACACCCAAAATTAGTCCAGCATACTTCATTACCTAGTCTTGGATCACATTTAGTAGTGAGCCACACTCTCACATTTAGTGGCATCCCTAACCTGACTTTACTTTTTATATGGTAATTTTATAAATTGTTTGATTCGCTGTGCTCTGCAAATCTCTATCAATCTCTCTCTAATTAGAAATGCACCACCTTTTCCAGATAAGAACTCTGTGTCCTATTAAAATCAAGAAGCATGGGGATTTGTTATTTTTTGAACTTTTTAAAAGTTTTATTTGCATTTCAGGTTAATATTTGAGATAGGGTTGAACATAAGCTAACTAAAATATTATGGACACATTCCTTTATATCTTGCCCAAGGAATACAAAGTTGTAACACTGGGGGATGCAGTAAAGAACAAAGAGAGAAGGGATGAGAGTATTGTGCTTGGAAATGGAAGCACCTCCTTAAATGTTTGAGTAATATGGCGACTTCTTTTCAGTTTTATTGTAAGCTCAGATTTATTGACAGATTTATTGTAACTAGGAATAAAATTGTCAGATTTGTTCCTGCAGCACCACTAAAAGGTATTCAGTTACATTGCCAAGCAGTTTTAAAATCAGTTTGACCAGTTTGGGTTCAAACAGCCAGTATAATAAACCAAATGGTTTGAACATGAGAGGAAAAAAAACAATGAAGGGAACATTAGAAGATTACAAAACTTTTAATTTTATTCATGACATTGAAATGATGCTGATAATGTATATGTAGTGGAGCTGTGGTATTTGATGGTGTAACATCTACATGACTTGGTAGCACAAGTATTTAGTCTTCAGACTCACTCAGCAAAAATTCCTGAATCCTGCTGCTGTAACACTGCAGGACACACCTTGTCATGTGTTTCTACTTAGAATCTGTGTCACTGGACAAACGTTTATTATTAGCAAAAGTTTCTACAAATGAGTTTCACCGTACATTTTCTGGTTCATTTCAATTTAACATCAGTTTTATATTTTGCCCAAAGGCTAGAAAACTAAGTTTGTGTCAGAGACATCTACTTTGGCTATCATAGCCCAAAATGAACTCTTTGTTTTTAAAAGAACTTGAAAGTATTATTGTAAAAAGGAAATGTAATTTACTTTGACATCTAAAAAAAATAACTCTTATTAACAAATACTTGATTTATACTGAACAATAAGTATTCAGTTTCACAGCAAATAGCTGAAGATGGGCTTGATAAAGTGCATTGTTTATATAGTAAGCTGTTATGGTGGTCATAGCAACTTCAAAGTTCTTTGCTAGATTTTAACTTTTTTTGTGGACTGCAACCCAAATTGTTGTGTTGTTTTGTTTTTCCATGGATAAGCTCTGTATCTGTTGTGATTGCAAGGAATAATTCTGACACCCAGTAGCATCACAGGAAAATACTAAATGGATGAAAACTGGTCAGACATTAGAAGTGTTGTCAAAAATGTGCTGAATTAGACACTTTTACGTAGGGTTTGCAGTTAGATTAAATGCTTTGTCTGTAAACAAATACTGGAGTGCCTCAACTTCATACTTAAGTAGTGACAAAACTGATTTGGAATGTGCCATCTTTTCTGGTTTAAGAGGTATGGATTAAAAGTCCTGATAGAAGTGCACAGAGAATATGTCGCTAAGTTTTGATCACTAGGGATTTAATATACGTGCATAGTTAAAGTTCAGGGCAGGTAAGGTAATTAATTTGTGGATGTTAATGTAACTGATGAACTCTGGAAGGCCTTTGTCCTCATTCCCATAAGAATCTCTGACACTTTTTGAGATTTTTCTGCTTTTGGACTAAAGCTTCTCATGTTTCATTTGAACTCTGTTTGATTTTTGGTTGGAGAATATGGAGCAACGGGAATGTAAATGGGCTAAGATGTTGATGTTCCTCCCACACATCCCTTCTTTTTAATGCATGTGTAGGAGGGATGAAGAAAAAGCTATCATTTCCTTTACTTGCTACAGCTTTCATTTCCTTTCCCAATGTGGAGGCAGAGACTGTAAGAAATAAAAATGCTCTGCACCATTTGTTGGAATTTCTTGTTGAAATTTTAGTGTTTGGGTTTTTCTTCCACAAGAGATTTTGCAAATTTCCCTTATAGAAAACACATGCCTATATAAATTCCTCCTTAGTCCTCAGTCTCATTCAAGGATGTGTGTTTAATTCTAGGAGCATACTTGAATATTTTGCTGAAAGTTTGTTGAATTGCAAGTTGTGTGAATTTTGATACAAGCCCAATCTGTGCTTGGGCGGGCAGGCAGGCAATTTTATTAAGACTTCATTTGCTAAAGATACAGCAAAAATAGATCTACTGAAAAATAGACTAAAAGTAGACCTCATGAGATCAGGCATGGCTGGCTGTGCTGTGGCATTCCTGAAAACACTTCCCTCATCTTTTCTTGAAGGCTTCTGATGCCAGAAATTTTATGACTTTTGAGGTAATCTTTTCCAGGCCTTCACTAATCATGCCATTAAAAAGGTGCTTATTTTGGGTTTTTTTTTTTCCCCCCTATATGCCTGTGTAAGTTCACTATTTCTTTTCTGTCTGCCATGGCCACAGTCAACAAATTAATCATTTTATTCCTTGCAGCAGCTTGTCTGCTGTTGAAGATTGTTATCTTGTCTTTGCTAAGATACAGAATCATTATTCAAAGATTTTCCAGGTGGTATTTTCAGCTGTTCCCAGAGTTTTACAATCTCCTCTTAACTTCCATCTTTGGTTCTTCAGGAAGGATGATGGCCCTCTTCCAAACAAGTTAAATATAGGAAATGGATCAAAAAGTACTTTTAATAAGAGAGTAGAGCAGTCTAAGAAGACACCTGCCATCCAAATAGGTATGGCAGCCTGCCAGCTGGCAGCCAAGTATGCCAGGGGAGGAATTTCATGTCCTAACTGTAGGATTAGAGGCCTCAGAGAGCAAAATTAAGGTGTATAACCAATGTCAGTTGAGTGAGAATTGAGTTGTATGGAAAATCTTGTAAGACACCAGTAATTACAGCTATTTATTTTAGAAAATAAGTAAGCTATATAATAGAAAAATTAGCCTGAACATGTTTTTTCGTTGTAATAGAGGGGACTGAAAACACCCAAACCAATGCAGGACCCTGAATTTTTTGGCAAAGGTCTGATGGCAGGTAAAGGCATGTGCGTGCCTGTGTGTTGTAGTTAAAATGACTCCCTTCAATTGAATTTTTAGTACAGTTCTAAATTCTTTGGGATAGTAACACTTCTTTTACTCATCTGGCAAGATACTGAGGCACATACATAATTCCAACCCTGTGGCTAGTCTAGATAAGTAGTAAATCTCTTCATGGTCTGTTTTCTGTCAAACAAACAAAGAAAAACCCAAACCTAGCAGATTTCTTCTTAGGAAGGAAAAAAATAATTTTAAAAGATGACGGCCTTTTAAAATTACACCTCCCTGTCTTCTTTGTAGAGAAAAAACACTCATCAATCAGGACTCCTTCTAGAAGGCCTCATATTAATTATTTAATAATTAAAAGCAACTAAAAGATGACAAGTAAAATAATGGGAACTTACAAGTAAGGAAACAGATGGAAATGGATTGGGAAATGGGAAGAGGAAATTATTGAGATCACCTTGATCTGAGCAACCAAAAGATATTTCATACAACAAAACAGATATTTAAGAGCTAAGATTGTTGGCTGAATTTCTGTGTGAAATTTCTCCTCAGAAGCAGTAATTTTATGTATCATACACTCCAGGCCTTCCTCAATCAGCTTTGCTGAAGTTCCAGGAGGACTTAGAACAAATGTGCATAACAAGCAGTAGAAATTCTTGTAAGAACAAAGTGATAAACATTACTGTGTTTGGTGCTAGTTCAGCCACTATTGGAACACTGTGTAATGTGCTGGAAGCCAAACTCCAAGAAGTATTTCTATAAACTGAAAATGGCTCAGGGAGAAAACAACAAAGTAACTTCTCAGGTTCTTGTGGCTTGATAAAGGTGTTCAATGGTAAGTGGTCACATTAACTCCAGTCCTGTGGAACAGGACTAGACAGTCAGAGGCTCTGGTATTTATATGCTATTTCTCCTGTCAAATTTTTCTCACACTGGTTGTGCTAGATTTGATCCAACAAGGTGGTTTGTTTATTTTTTAAGGGATCCAGAGAAAGGCTGTCCTTCAAAGATAGTTCATCCTTTTTGTGTTGTGTTTTGCAGTTGTGGAACATCCCGAAGATTACCTTACTAGTCCTTGTGTCATCACTTGATCCTGGCTGCTTTGTCCTGCCTTCATGCTCCGTTTGCAGAATTGAAAAATATCCACAGAAAATTATCTTAGCTTTCCCTGGCTTGCATGTATTTTTCATCTGCTTTCATTGCTTTGTTCCATTATTCCCACACAGGTTTTCCCCTTCAAGTGGTTAGGGATTTTTGCTTCAGTTCATCATTGTTTTCATTATTACAACCTTTTTTATTTTTTAACAATTTCCAGCTTTGCATCTTTTTTTGGATAAATTGTCTCTGTCCTTGTGCCATCCTATTCCTTTAGCACATTTAGTTCTTCTCTGTTCCTAGAACTTACTAAAAGTTATGTGCTGTCATTCAAGTTCTGATGTATTAGAATAAACAATTAACTTAATCTTCTTCATTAATCTTATCTTGGTAAGATGGATGAAATGGGTTTATCAGATCACTTATCAAAGACTTACTTGTGCAGAAACATTCTGCTGCAACATATGAAAACACTAGACCTAAAAGAAAGCATAAAATATATCTAGCTATTCCACACTGGAAATCCAGTGTGTTCATTGACTATATTACTGGTAAGCAGCTTGCTGCTAGGGGAAGAAAAATTCCTTGCCTAAAATTAATCTATAAGACATATGAAATCCATGGCCTTATATTAACACATGATCTCTGTGAATTTATTGGAGAGGGATTAAGCAACAGTTTTTTAAAAATAATAAATTTGCCTTCAAAAAGGCCTTTTTTTTACCAAATGATAAATGGTTGCAGCTGTTAAGTTCCTCCTAATTGTGGGAAAAATAGTAAAAGAAGTGGTATTTTTTATTAGGCTACCCTTTCTTTCTCTTTAAATTCTCAGACTCATTGGGAGAAATTAATGTTTTCATTTCCAGGAATTCTTGCTTCAGACTTCTCTCATGTATTTGAAGCTGACTTAAGACCAACAGAAGTCAGAAACAACAGCCCAATGCAAGTCTGTCATTCTTCAAGTAAAATTATTTTTGAAAGTAAATTATCTGGGGCCCTAATTGATTAGGCAGCTGGAAGAAGGAACAGTGGAGTAAAAAATTAGTTCTTGCTGTAGACAGCATTAGGCCTCTCTCACTTCAAGAGCAGGTCAGCCCAGCTGGGGAAAGAATTCTTGCTTAATTCAATTCCCTTGACCATGCGGTAATCCATTAAGCCGCTGTTGACCATTCCCTCTCCATACTTGAGCCCTTCCTTGGCAGTGTCCATGTTCACTGGCACTGGGTCTGTTCCCATGTGGATGTTTTAAAACTTTCACTCTCATGTATGTCCTTGAAAGTACAGGATCTTTTTACATGAGGGTGTAAATCCTAGGATAAACTCTGATGCAGAAGGGAGTATTATCGAATGCATAGCTAGAATTAAGCTATTTCTATAATTTAAAGAAAAATAAAGCTTTTGCCCTTCTTTTCCTCTTTACCAAGATGTATACACATATATAAATACACTAAAAAGCCTCATAAAGCATGTGAGACAAAGTTTCAGTTCAATCAGTAGTTTCTCTGCAATCTGTAGGAACTTTTGTTGATTTACTCAAAATAAAAATGCTTATTTAACCTTAAAAATATCAAGAACATCAACTCATGACTTGTCTGTTTTTACTGGAGATTCCTCTGGATGACTGGAAAAAGTTGTTCTGAGTTAAAAAAAGAATAACATGGAGAAAAAGCCAAGCTAATGCCAGAGGACAGTTTAAAACTGTTGAGGACAGATGTTTTGTGTGTTCTCTGGGTCACTTTGGGGAAAATATGCTGCTGTGACTCCTCAGAAACTGAGTTGATACTGACAGTCTGGTTTGTTTCTTCATAGATAGAAAAGCATCATACCGCTTACCAGTAGTAGTGTATTTAAAATTTATCTGTTTAGTTATGATTAATTGCATCATTAGTTTAGTCAAGATTTAGTTAAACTCTGGGCAATCAGAAATAAAAGAGAAAAAATGTAAAGCAAAAATAATCCCTATGAGCTGGACCTTACCAAACTGGATGAAAGAAGATCAACGAGTACTTAGAAGTTTTTCACCACAGACAAGTGCCTGTGGAAACATTCAAAACATCACCTTTAAGGTTGTTTGGTTAGGCTCTGCTCTAGCATGGGTTGGACTGGGAGTAAGAAGTGTGGGTGAAGATTATGACTGGAATAGAGAGAATCTTGAGGCTAGCCCACAAAGAGCCCTGTATTTTAATCATGTTCTGAAATGGGTAATTGTCAGCCTCCAGAGCCATGTAGGTTTAGGAAAGTGCAAAGTGTGCTGCCTTCAACGACAACAAGCGTTGTAATGTCCCAATGTGCTGTTCATTCCCAATGCCTTCCTTTCAAGACCTTCCCAAGACCTTCCAGGTCTTTCTGGCTTCCACTGAGTCTATGAATGATGTGAAGGTGGCAAATCAACTAAGTGATAGCAGGGTAATGTAAGCATCATAGCACTAGGAAGAAATCAGTAGGATATTGGTGTGGACAAAGAGGAAACAGTTCTCCTTCAATCTGGCACTACACTTTGGGCAATGGGAGGGGCCTGTAACTGCAGGTTTCAGAGTTTTTAGCAGCTCAGAGGACCATTGGCTTCAGTTTCTCAAGGGGTACCCTGTGGATAACCAAAAATATTTTTTGCTGAAATTATGGTGCCTGCAGAGAACTGATGGATTGTCATGGGTCTTATGTGGGAAATGTGGCTTGGAGCTGGGCAAAGAGGAGAACCTTCAGAAACGTTTTTCTGATCCCAACAAACAGGCTGGGGAGCTGCACCTGTTGGGAATTGGGATCTGCTGGAGCTCAGTAGCTCAGTCTCTGAGCTGAGAGTGATGCTGACAAAGGACTTCTGTCTGCCCTGTAGTGTCTGTGTAGGTTATACACAAATGGGAACATTGCCTCCCTGTATGGGATCTGCATGTGGAAGAATCATGTGGTGCCGGGCAGGGCTGTCCTGAGGCAATTCTTTAATGCTCAGGAACTTTCCAGTATGTGGCCTGAAGAGAGGTGTGTCTTAGGTACTTTCTTTCTAGGCACCAAAGCCCAAAACCTGATTAAAGATTCATCACAGTGGATAGCATCAGCTCTTCTGAATCCTACTGCTATGTCCTGAAACATTCGATCTTTCTAAAACTCCTCCTGACATTAGTCTTTCCATCCCTGTGTGAAAACACTCTCTTGCTAACAGTTCTTGGAAGGCAGAATTAATGAAGAAATGAGCTAAATGTTTTCTGACTGCTCTTCTGGCAATGTAGATGTGCATCTGCTGCAATTGCACCTTCTAGGCCAAGTGCACACCTGATTAAAATCAGAAGGGAAACAAAGGTGCAGCTTCTCTTCCAAGGTGTCCGATTCACCTGGGGGAAGGAGACATTGAAACAAGAATTTTCTTATTACTGATGCTAATTTGACATCTTGAACAACAGTGCAAGACAGAAGAACCCAAACAAACTCAAAATAACTGTCAGAACAGAAGGTGCAACTCATTCCCTACGATGAAATGTATTGTTTAATTATTTACTGAAGCTTCAGGTTTTCCTCTTTAGCCTGAAAAGTCCTGGATCTCCTATGTAATGGTAGGTTATAATCTAAATCTCATGGCTGCAAAAAAGCACCAGCACTATCTTTAGGACTGCCTATCTTGACTTAACAGTTCTTTCTGTTTTCCTCAGAGAAATTACTCTTTTATGAACATGTCATCTTCAGACTGAGACAATGCACTTTCCAGACTGCTGTTGACTCCTGCAGTATGAACTTCACAGTTAAATATCCTCTACTGTAGACAAGAGTACAGACAATAGAGACTTGGCCTTAGAATAAAGGATCCAAGGACAATTGTTGACTTATTGATTTTACAGTATAGGGCATGGTTACCAATTTGTTCTTTGATCTGACACTCCAGATATCAGCCAAGAAGAGAAATAGTTGTAAGAAGCTGATATTTATAGTGATGCTCTGCCCTGTCCAAGCATCAGACTGCTTTGTCATGGAACAGCGACCTCTGCTAAAGCAAATCACTCACTTCTACTACAGGAAATAGTACCTTCCTCTCAAATAACCAGTTCCAAGTGCTAGATGAACGACACTGAGATGAGTTAGCAGGCAATGCCACACATGAAGGAATACCCTTCTTTTTCCATGCAGTGGCTGTGATGTGAGGATGCCCTTTGGAAAGCCTAATAGGAGTTTCCTGCTGACTGTGCAAAGCAGCTTTCCCACACTTGAACACCCACAAACATTTACAACTGTGGGAATGCTGTAGATTTCCCTTAAACTCTAGGAAAACCACCTTGAAAGTGGTTTGTTTGTGTAACTTGAGAATGTAATTTCAAAGGGGGGAGACAGCTCACAGCTGTGTATTCTTATTCTCACCTGTGCTTAGCACAGAGTGCCTGGTCTGTGCACCAGTGCATATAAATAGAGTGCTGTTATCCCAGAGCACAGCAAACACTCCAGTGATATCAGTACTGCTGTGGCTTTACCCCTTAGCATGCAGCTTTTATTAATAACCAGACATTGTGTTTAACCATTTCACTTGCAGTGTTGCACAGCTCTCCTTTAAGGGACCATCTACATGTTTTCATAGCAGTTTTACAGCCTTAATTCAGAGCTGGTGATAAATAAAGCTGTTCCCAAAGTTAGAAATGCTGAGAGCCAAGAATCACAGTTTCTCAAATCTCCAAAATAAATAAGTCGTGTCAAACTTGCCTATCCATTGGCAAGGGAGTGCCATGAACACTAATGTCTGATTGTGGATAAGGGAATGTGGATGTTGTGAAGTGTTGACTGATACAGCACTCAAGGGAATGGAAAAGAGAAAGTGGTGGAAGATGCAAAAATGTGTCAGCTGATATCTCAGTAGGGATTTTTTTTTTTCTGGTTCGGTGAAGATACTATCCTGATGGGTTGCAGAGGAGAATAACTCTCTAACTTCCAGCAAAATTAGTTCTAGGAATTTTATTCTTGTGGTTTTGTGGTGATGCACAGTCTGAGTAGGGTGAACAAGGGGTTTTTTTAAGTGCATATTAGAGCTGGTACCCTTGGCTTTTGTTTTTGTAGTTTTGTTTTGTAGCTGCTTTTTATCTATGATGAATTACAACCTTTATTATCTTGATTAGAATATCTAAGAGCTCATGTAACAGAAATTATATTTTGGCTTGTTCTTTACTCCATTTACTTGTCTGTAAATGAGGGCAATTGAATTCAAAAGGAGGCTTTTCCATCTTTTTTGTTTTGACTACCTTTCCCTGCATCTCTAGGCTTCTCTTTTCTTTTTGGTACTTCCTCTCTACAACTGTACTTCTTGTTCTGATAGGATGTGTCAGTCACTCGTCCTGTTGCCTGTAAATTGGCCAGGATAATTTCCAGTAACAGAGGCAAGTGTCATGATGCACTAGCACTGGCATCCCACAATTATAAATAGATTCTTCCACAGACCTCGGAAGGATAAATAGACATTCAGAGTTGCTGCAGTCATATAGGAGAAGAATAACAGCTCTAAAAACTAATGCCAGGACCCAATGTTTGGTTATTCAGAGGGCTGCTTTTTCTCTCAAAGGACTTGGCTTGTGTAACTCTTTAGATGTTTTTAAATTTTTTTAAATTTAAGCTTCATTTTATTTGCTTTCTTCTGGCACGTGGGCAAACTTCTGCTACCCAGCATGTGCTGTAGTGTTGTTATTAGTTTTTAGGAGGAAAAGGAAAGGTTTCATTGTTAGGGTAATTTCTGGTTTTTCATGTGTCCTTTTCACAGCTTCTGTCTCCACATCTGCACAGACATGTGATGTGTGTGTAAGAAGGCTCCCTGTTTGCTGTGTATAAGAAATCTGTTTCTTGAATCAAGCAAGAATCATTTCAGTCAGTGGGACCCAGCAAGTATTTGAAAATGCTTCATCTTGGCCTCCATGAGCATAGGAGTTTTTGGCAACATTAGGATATATGTACTGTATATATATATACATTAAGGATATATGTACTCTTTTCAAGAGAAGCAGGTGTGTAGTCAGAAAACTACTACTTGCTGTGATGTATATGCTAAGCCTTATCCCCTTCCTTGCCATCTTCTAGAATACAGCAAGTCCAGGTGGATGTCTGTAAAAATTCCACTGAGTCTTTTTGATTTGGAGCTTTAACAGACAATTTCTGGTGAATCTTGATATGGTATCTTAAACTCCTTGATCAGCAGATCTCTGCTGTGTCTCTGCTGGAGGTTTCTGCCTCTAAGGTGAGTCAAGGAAGTGCCTGGAGTCTCAGCTATTGTAATGTGAAGCATTTTAGCTTTAAACAGTAATGAAAAAGTGTGTATTCCCTTCTTGTAAATCAGATTTGGGAGTAGTAGGTTTGGAAAGCAAGCTGGGGTTGGTAGAGTTGTGTGGCTATGGCTTAAACCATCACAGCTCTATTTGCCTTTTGCTAAAGCTTGTGACAGGATAAGCCTCCTAACTTTTGTTCTGGTACAAAACCAAAAAGAAGCAGAAGCCTCACTAGCTGTATGGATGACAAATAAACACAGGGCTTGCAAAAGTTTAGTTTTGGCTAAAGAAACTTCCTGTGTCACACTTCTGGAGGAATTGATCCCTTGTGCTCATGGAGGCATTATATTGGATGAATACTCAAAAGGTTTTTGTCATGCACTTAATGTTTCCTATTTTTCAAGGACAGTTTCAGCAATGGAAATTTAATTTCTTTTTAGAAATTTTGGGTTGACTTACATGGGTGTAGTAAAACATTAGGGCTGCAAAATAGATCATATTTAATTTGATTTCTTTGTGTAGCCTATATAAGTTCTGGACTGGAACAGAAAGTGACCACATTTTTGCCTGTGTTTGCTCAGCGCTCCTATTTGTAAGGCTCTTGTTTCAACTGATTGTGACATGCCAGCTTTAAACCATTTGGCCTTGGCATTTCCATGGCATGTTTTCCCAGTAAGTGTCACTATTAGGCTGAATGAAGCTTTCCAGAAACAGCAAAAATGATTCAGCTTTCTAAGATAGAAAGGTGGAAAGATACAGTTTGCCAATGTGCCCAGAAATAACTCATGGTCTCTTCAGTAAGTGGTTCTTGATATTTATTTTTATTTATTTATTTACTTTATTTATCTGACACGAGGTGTGCTGAGGATTATCTTGTTTGTTTGTTTTCTGAAAAAGCAACTAACTATATCCTGACTGGAGCCTTTTTAGAGTTTGTCATTAAATTGGCATCTATGGACAAAAGAGAAGATACTTTGAAATGCCTATGGGATGTTATCCAGAGGGACCTGGACAAGCTCAAGAACACATCCGATGGGAACCTTGTGAGGTTCAACAAGGTCAAATGCAAGCTGCTGCACCTGAGTTGGGACAACCCCTGGTATTAATAAAAGCTGGGGGATAAAGGGATTGAGAGGATCCCTGCAGAGGAGGACTTGACGATGTTGGTGGATGAGAGGCTGGACATGAGCCAGGAACACAAACCTCAGCCCAGAAAGCCAATTCTAACATAAAGCCAAAAAATCCCAAAAAGCAGCATGGCCAGCAGGTCAAGGGAGGTGATTCTGCCCCTCTGCTCTGGTGAGACCCTACCTGCAGTGCTGCATCCAGCTCTGGGGTCCCTAGCACAGGAAGGACATGGACCTGTTAGAATGGGTCACGAAGATCAAAAGAGGACTGGAGCACCTCTCCTATGAAGACAGCTGAGAGAGCTGGGGGTGTTCAGCATGGCAAGGCTCCAGGGAGACCTTATAGCACCTACAATACCCAAAGGATGTACAAGAGAGCTGGGGATGGACTGTTTAGCAGGGTTGGTTGGGGTAGGACAGGGGACAATAGCTCTGAATTGAAGGAAGATCTAATCAGACTAAGATATTAGGAAGGGTGATGAAACTCTGTAACATGTTGCTATGAGAGGTGGTAGGTGCCCCATCTCTGGAACCTTTCAAGACCAGATGGGGCGCGGCTCTGAGCAACCTGATCTAATTGAAGATGTCCCTCCTATTGCAGGGATGAGCTTTAAAGTCTTGCTGTGGGAAGATAGGTTTGTAAGTATAGTGCAGAAGGCAATCTTTCCCAATGAATTACAGCTGTACTGATTACCAAGGAGTGGAAAAAGCCTTGCCTGTCTAATGAGGATGTGGATTATAAAAGAGTGGGTCAACTAGTCCAGAGCAAGTTGCAGTCTGCTGCAGTTCGGGATGGAGTGTGCTGGCTGTGCTGTGAGGAGGAAGGGACGTGTGGCCGTGCAAGGGTCAGATAAGGTAAGAAGATGTTGTGTGAGGGGCACACAGGGTCAGGTGGCCGGGTAAAGGGACAGCTTGGGGTTAGCCAGTCATGCAGAAAGGAGAGAAGGAGTCAGTGCTGTGAGGAGCTGCCTGAGAGAAGCCTGCAGAAAGAAAGCACGAAAAGTTTTTAATAAAAGGCTGGTGTTGGTGCCAGTCCAGTCCGTCTCAACAGAATTACTACATTTTCCCACCCAGCAGCCCCATTCTGTGCCTCTGACTCTGTGAAATCTCCGGTGTCCGTGCCTGCCCGTGAGGTACGGCGCTGTCCCCGGGGAGACGCAGATCTCCCCTGGGAGCCGCAGATCTCCTCGGGAAGGGACACAGATCTCCCCTGGGAGCCGCAGATCTCCTCGGGAAGGGACACAGATCTCCCCTGGGAGCCGCAGATCTCCCTGGATCGCCGCTTCCCGCGGCGGGCCCGGCATGTGCGGTGCCCCGTCCCGCCGCTAGATGTCGCCGTTGCTCTTCGCCGGGTTTTCGGCGCCCACACGGCGAGTTTGCAGGGAACGGGGTATTCCATGGAATCACCGGGTCTTCAGGGCTGGGAAAGGACCTGTGAGACCACCGAGTCCAGTCGCTCACCCAGCACAGCCAGGTCTATCACTAAACCGTGTCCCCAAGTGCCGCATCTACGTCTTTTAAATACGTTCAGCGGTGGTGACCCGCACGCTGCCCTGGGCAGCCTGTCCTAATGCCTGACCCCTTCGGTGAAGAAATTTTTCCAAATATACAAACTTAAACCTCCCCTGGAGCATCTTGATGCCATTTCCTCGTCTTGTTATCTCAGAGAAGAGAGCCACCACCTCCTGCCTATAACTTCTTTTCAGGGAATTGTAGGGAGCAGTAAGGTTTCCCGAGCCTCCTTGTTCTCCAGGCTGAACGTCCCCAGCTCCCTCAGCCACTCTTCACAGGATTTACTCTTCAGACCCTTCCCCAGCTTAGTCGCCCTTCTCTGGCCTCTCTCCAGCACCTCAATGTCCTTCCTGTAGTGAGGGGTCCAGAACTGAACACAGGATTTGAGGCACAGCCTTACTGTTCCAAGTCCAAGGGATGACCATGGCCCTGGTCCTGCTGGCCACAAAACACAGCCCAGGAGCAAAAGTTCCCCATAGGCTCCAGGCATGTCTGATACAAGCATCTGTACGTGGGGTAGCTTTCCCACAAGTGCAGTTTTGGTTGGTTTTATCTGGAATTGTAACGGTTTGGGGGATGTACTTCTTCCTATGGATAAAACATCCAAAATCTCTGTCTTCCACTGAGTTCACTATGCCTGAAAAACACAAGTGGAAATAGTGCACTTGCTTGATTTTGTTCTTTCTGGAATGAATTATGATTGTTTCAGTGCCAGAAAATTAGTCAATATCACGTAATTAAGTTTATCTTTGACTTTATACTGCTGAAGTAACATGTCAGGTTACAGATCCCAAACTGGTACAGAGTAGTAGAATTGTTTGGGCTGGAAGTGATTTTTAAAGATGACCTAATCCATACCTCATGCCATAAACAAAAAAAATGGTTACACTTTGATTCAAATTTTGAGTCTTCATCTCTCCTATAAATTCTGAGTACTATGTAGATGAGTTTATAGCATGTTGCATTCAAATATATGGATTAAGAAAGCATTATTAAAGCAGAAAGATCAAGCATGATTGCTGAATTTAACATTGTCCGTGCATCCTGTGTTTCCTTCTTTCTACAGAAATAGAAATTACAGTGTCTGTGTATACAAACACACACAGTTGATTTTTGTCTTGTCAGTGGGAGGCCAGGGATGGTCTTTACCTCGCCAGCATTCAATACTTTGTTCCATCTTCACTGAAAAACATGAAATATGGGATTCATATTCTGTGATGCTGACTGAATTAGCAATTTCTTGTGGACACTTCTGTAATACTTGACAATATCAATACAAAATCAAGCGGTGTTACTGCGCAGCATGGACAGTGTTGTGAAACAGAGTTTAAAATTGTCAAACAGCTGTTAATTCTGGTGATCATAGTGAAATATCTTGAAAAAGCTTTTCAAAGCATTTTGCATTTTAATGTTATATTAGGCATAGAAAACTACTATAATAAATTAAACTTTGGCTGAAACTGTGAGCACTCAGCAAACCTGGCCAGATGTTTCAAATGGGATGTGTAAGAACTTGGAGAATTTGTTGTCATCAGGTTAGTTAAGGTTTCTGCCTCATGTTAAGTATACAGACAGAATCTCATTTTTTGGGCAGAATTTAACTGTCTTGTCCTTAAGAATTTACTTTTTTATTTTTGCTATAGTGATCTCCTGATTTGCCCACCCATCTTCTCCATTATTAAGAAACAAATGAGAAAAGAAAAAAAACAACAGAAAAAGAAATGAGACAAGAAATGCTACTCTCCTAATAATTTTATCCCTGTAGAGCAATGTGCATCACATGGAGCATGCATAGAAGTGAGCACATTTTTAAAAGAGCAGGCATTTTTAATCTTGGTACTGCTTGCCTTAACACTTTCTTTAATTGCAAGCATAATATTATTTTTAATACTTCGTGTAATTCCCTAGGTTTTTAGAAAAGCAAAGTGAAAACATTGAACTAGATTTTGTGGAATCATAACACCCCCCACAGGGGTCATCAGCAAGATGGCAAACTCTGGATGCATCTGACAACCATCTGCTACTTGAGCTAACAGTGTCACTGACAGCAGTAGCTGGGAGTTATTTTTTATGCTGCCTGTCAGTAGAAAGCAGGAGAGGGTGTGCATCCTGTGGAGGCCCCAACCTTTTCCCAGGTGTGGAGAAATTTTCCTGTCCAAGCTTCTGGGAAGGAAGTCTTGGCTGTTTGACTGGATCCTCAAAGACTGAACCTTTCTGTGTGACTAGTCCTCATTTCCCTGCTTCAGCCTTCCATCTCATCCTCTTCCCTTCTCTTGTCCTGGTATTCTTCCCTGAATCCTTCTCATTTCTCTTTATTATTTGTAGCTACCTCAGTGCCCTCTCCAGTTTCCTGGTTCACTTTTTGTTCAGCTCTCCCTGGGTTGCTGTGTTCTGAGTCCAGCCCTCTCCAGCATTATATTACATTAGCTGATATCCCTCCCAAGCTTTCAAGTTTCCTGGTACCTCCTGATTACTGATGTCAGGCTCTTGCCCCTCTGCTTGCCATTTTCCTTTCATTTCCTCCAGCTTCAGTATGTTTCTCTCACCTCATCCTGCATAACAGGGTCTATTCTAAGTCTTGTACCATAGGGCATTTTCCTGAATAGGGCCTTCCCTGCAAGCCAAGTTATTTCCCAGCCCCTGTTTAAGGCTTTAAGTTAAGGTTTTATCTTTAGATCTGACAAACTTTACATTCCTTCTTCAGTGTATTCTTTCCTAAAAGCAGTTCTCACAGATGACACCTTCAGAGCTGTTTGAGTGAGAAGGGAGCATAGTCAATGACTGTCTTAGATTCTGTCTCAAATTTTGTAGTTAAATCAGCTTGGTCATATTAAAAGGAGACAGAAAGGGGACAGCACATCTACCAGCTCCTTACCTTCAGAGCTAGGTGTCACAGTGAGGCCAGAGGGCATGATCAGATCATCTTGTTTAACTCTCACATGCTGCTAGCCTCTATATTTCACTCCCTTCATATATTTTGGAACTGATAAATTGAATTTTGACACTCAGATGATCATAGTTCCTTGAAGAAGAATTGGAAAGCCTGAGGATAAACACACAGACTTGTCTGAGAAACAGTGAATCACTGCCTTTATCAATATGATGGTGTTTTCTGGGAGCTGACATGATGGCAGCGTGTAATACAGTCATGAATAGATTAAACAGGTGATGTTATAGCATGTATGTGATGCTTTCTGTCACATTAGTTGTTGCAGGACTTTTTTTCTACTATATTCTTCTATTTTCTTCCAGTTCATCAAAAATATAAAACATGAAGATTCTACTAATACTTCGAGTAGTTGTGCAGTTTTCTTTTTTTGTACAAGCAGAAATGAGGAGCAAACTTCATTCTCATTAAGCTGAATTTTATTTGATCATATCCAAAGTAAAGTGCCATTTAAATACTCCATTATAAACCCACAGAAAGCAAACAATGCCACTGAGGACATCCCTGAAAATGCATGAAAGTTAAGTATTGTGATTTGGTTAAACTTAAGTTGACAGAAACTGAGTAACTGATCTCAACCATGAGAATATGGGTATTTTACTTGGAAAAGCCTTGTAATATTTAGACATTGAGTGAGATAAGTTAATCTACAGAGGTCTGATTTTTATGGTTTATGCATCATGCTCACAGTCTGATTTCCAGAATTTATGTTCTCTTAAAGCTGTATCATGCTTAATTTAGAAACAATTTCATTAGTTCTGAGTGCATTAGTACACACTATTATCAGTTCAGGATCCGGGGTGTTCAAGTATTTTTTGCCTTGCATTTATTAACTCTTTCTGAAACTTTCATTTTGAAAAATCCTCTTCTGAAACAACTTCCAAATAAAGAAAAAACACACGGAAGTTTGCTGGCTTTGTAAGAACAAAATGTGCATCCAAATTCTAAATATGGCCCGGCACATTAGATGGACAGAGGAAGGTGACTGAGTTTGAGTTAATATTATTATTTCTCTTTTGAAAGAGCACCTGGAATCCCCATTTGTGATCAGCTGCCCACTGAGTATTACATATCCACAGAACAGCCCCAGTTATGCAGAAGGTCAGATAAGGAGGTGTTCTAGTCCTTCCTGGCTTCAGTCTATGAATAATAGAAGATTTTTGCTGCCCAGTGTTTGCAGTGAGAATAGATCTGGCAGGTGGTGAGGAAAGATGGAGGTGCCCTGAATTCCCACTTTATAGCTGGATAATAGAGACTGATAGGGGACTTGCCTGGTGTCACATAGGAGGTTGAGTTAGTACCAAGATTTACATTGAGCTTGGCTGTAAGCCTGGCCTTTCTCTTGCAGTGTCTCATAGTTAAAAGACTGATCTGTGCAAAGGCTGGATACCATTGCCAGCTCCTCTTTAGTTCCCTTTGAGGAAGTTATACTGCTATGAAGCTATCTTTGTTATCTCCACCTGTAAAGGATGCACCAAGTCCTTTGGACTCATGTAAAGGTGCTGGAGCAAGACTTTGCAATTAACTTCTCTAAACCCTTAATGAGGGTGGGAAACAGCCTCATGCTAAGCAACTGTATTCATAAGTCCATTTAGTAAACCAAATAAGCAAACTTCAGCAGTGATGATTTCAAGTGTAAATTCTCATCAGGGAGTCACTCTTCACAGAGGTGCCTGCCCTTTGGACTGCCTCTGTCCAAATTTTAAATCTTTGCAGCATCCCTAAGGATTCTCACTACACATGAAGTTGGGATTTCTCTGCCTGCCCCAGCTCCTGTGCTCTGCTTTCTGTTCTTAGAGTGGACTCTGAAACAAACATGAGACAGGGTAGAAAATGCTGCTTCAGCTGCTCAGTGGTTCTGTTATTTGCTCAGGAAAGCTGGGGTGTGGTCTGACTAAATGTGTCCTGTGTCCCAGAAGAATGCTGTAGTTGCCAAGCTCTCATTCTGTGGGTTAGGACTGTGCTCATTTCTCTTTATTTGCCACAAAATGCAATGGGGTTCCTGCTTATTATATTGGGCTGATTTTTGAATCTCCATTCAGAGAATCTACATTTCTCCACACATTAGCTTTAGGAGCACAGCAACAGCAGCACTTCACAGGGAAGACCATGTACTCAGAATTTGTGTCTTGTGCAGAAAATTTTCCATGCCTCAGGTTCCAAAATGTGAACTGGAAACAATGCACCTTATGCAGGGGAAGGCAGAGAAGAGCAATGTTGATTATTCTCCCACTCATAAGCAAATCTAGAAAAATAAATCATCTGGAGAAATGAATGCTGTTAAAATAACTGTACTAACACAAAATGTTTTTAGGTATTTCATGTTCTTTTTCTGTTGCAGAGGAAGAGAGTTGCTGCTTTTTCCTTGTTTCAAACCCTAATATGTGATGCAAATCTAATTCAGGCTTTACAGCAAAGATTTCTGACGTAGTGAGAAGTGAAAATGATGGTGAATTTTTCCCAATATTTCCTCGTTGCTTTTTCTGGATCTAATTGCATTTGTTACTGCTTGAGTTGTGCACAGACTCTACAGCTGTTTTTCCTCCTGTGTAGTTGTGATCTCCTTAATGTTTATTTTTGAAGTCCCTGGGAATGCTGCAAAAGGGACAAAAGCTGAGATGCAGCTAAAATGGGCTGTTTAAAGCTAAAATTTCTTGTCCAAACTCTGCATGTCCCAGATCACAGAAGTAATCAGGGTAAAAAATTTTCAGAGTTCTTCTCAAAATGTGTTCTCTCTTACATTTATGCCATGGAAAAATGTCTTTGTATCATAGTAGCAATGGGGTCACTGGCAGGAACTCAAATGACCAAATACCCTAATTTTCACGTTTGAGTATTCTGGATTTGAGTTCTTTTTGTAGGGTTTTTGGTTTTATTTGGGTTTTTTCTGGTTTGCTCTCAGCCAAAATGCAGGACACGGACAAAGCTGAAGTAAAATGAAACTACTTTGTTTGAGAAAAATTTGAAGAGCTGTTTTACACAAACAAAAATGGCTTTATTTTCTCTGCCTGTGCTCTCCACAGACATTGGTCTTAATGGATAGAAGAGTTTGGGATTTCCTACTTGTTAAGAAAATTTTGAATTTTTCATGTAATCAGAGGCAAATAAGCATTGATTCCAGATATGTTTTCCTGTTGGCTCCAGTGGAAGCACTGAAGCTGCTTCATGTTGTTATCATGGAGATTTGCACCCAAAACTGATTGCATGCTGCATTAGGGATGTAGTTTGAAATCAAAAATATGGCTGCATTATGTCGGGGCACATATAATATATGTATTTTACAGGTTTGATATGTTAACTCCTGCTTAAGACGTGTGAGTCAATCATTGCAAAGCTGGCACTAGTTTTGGAAGTTCACAGACTGCTGTCCTTAATTCCTCTGGAGTACCTTTGGGAAAATACTGTGTTAATTCAACTGGCTTTTGTATAATTTCAGTTGGACTTAGTCTGTGCTCAGTTTACTCATGTCCTTGGATGTCAGAGAAATGCAGGGGGAAGATTAGCATTCAATAAACACATTAGAAAGAAACAAACAAAACTTCATCTAAATAATGTTTTATTTATTTTTATTGGATAGTTTTGCTTTTAAAAACCTGGATGAAATTCAGGACCAGACTGTTTGAGGGGTATTAATAGTTTTTAAAGTTGCGTGATGTTGAGTTTTTCAAGATTGCCTGGTTCTTAAAATGTTTAAAGAAAAAAAAAAGGTACAGAAATATTACTGAGGATGTATTCCATTTCCAGGAGAGGGGTGAAAAAAAGGAAGAGGAGATCTATTATTTAGGGAAGAAATACAGCCAGTGTGATAAAAGTGCCTTCCCACGTCTTGTGGCCAGGTGCTACATGCATATAAATGTTTCACGTTAAGCTTTAAGATCAAGGAAGAGTCTGTGGGGAACCTTGTTTCCTGGAGATCTGCTTGCTGGAGTAGCTCCCAAGTACTGACTTCCCATTTTTTATTTGGTTATTAAGGATGAAAGGCTACATCGTTTTCTGGAACAGCGTTCCTTGCATGCCATTATCTTTGTCCACAGCTATGAAACATTCATTTCTATAGGTTCATGTGGATGCTTAGCCTCACTCAGCTTAGCCACCATTGACTCCTGCTTTATGTAAGTTTAATTCAAAGGATCACCTTTATGTCGTCCTGTAGACTGAACAAAAGATAGATGGTTTCATTAGTTGAGAAACTGTCTTTTTTACATACAGCTGAGTATCATAGGTCTCCAGCCTACGTAATGCAGGGCACTCTCTGGTACTGCTGAAAAGGAAACTTTGAAAGTCTAATTTTCTGCCATGATTCACTCTGGGCAATGCGTGTGTGTGTGTAGCCTTACATGTGCAAATTGCCAGTATGAAGTTTTGCATGCTCCAAATATGTACAGAACCAGGAGGAAAAATGTGATTGCAACCCATTTGTACTCAGTTTGCATCAGCAAATCGTCCCTAGGATTAGAAATTCCAGCACTTACCTACTTGTCACAGCAGTTCTGCATAAATTTCCCTTCCAAAAAGACTTTAAAAAGGAAGAAGAAAAAAAAAGACTGGCGTGATTAACAGATATTTAAAATATAACAAGCTTAAAAATTTTGGGTTTTTTGCTTGGATAAAAATCCTGGTTTAACTACTGTATTTTTTTAAATTTAGCTAATTACTATATTGCTAGTAAATGCTATCAATATGCCTCTTTCTGAAGTTAAAGCCAGGGACTTGCCTCTTTAAAAAATCATCTTCAAAAAATTATAATAAAAATTTTAAGCTAAGAAATTACTGCAAAATATTATTACCCATATAAATCACAGAATCATGCTAAATCAAATGTAATATGCTGCTGTAAGATGGGAAATGATAATCATTGTGCAGAGGTAACAAGGAAAGCACAGCAGATGCAGAAATTTAGAGTGAAACAAAACCCTTCAAAATGAGCAAAACTTGGCAGTTTACCAAAGGTAAGGGGAGTAAGAGTAAGAAGAAGTTATTTGGGGTTTTTCAGGGATGAAGGATCCAACCTGTAGATATTTCTTCTAGTCTGACCTATGTGCTTCTATCTCACTCTTGAATGTAATTGAAGGTACTGAAAACAGGTGTCAGGGAGTTGCTTGGGGAAAAGCTAATAATGGCAATCTACTGTCTGGAGAGTTTATGCTTGTGCATTTTCTCTAACATGACACTCATATCAAATATAAACTTAACAAGGACTGATCTATATTCTGTACTCTTCAGATGTTGTTACTGAATCCATTTCCTGATGGCTCTGGGGAAGAGTAATTGTGTTGCTCAAAACCAGGCATGTGGTTGGTATTGTATAGAAAGGGAAACATTTTTGCCTAAACCCAAGTTTTCTTTGTGGAACCAAGAAGCCCATATATATTTATGTACATGTCTGAGTGCATCTATATATATAGAAAAAACTCATATGTCTTAACCCTTTTGACACAGATATCCAAATGCTGCCAACTTTGAGTTTAGTTTAGAGGATAAACACAGATAAAAGCACAGTAAGCAGGGACCTGCTATCCTTGGCAGAGGAAGGAGACAGACACTCTGCATGGTCCATTGCCAGCAGCTTTTTACTGCAATAAGTACTTCAGTTTGAATACTGGTTTTAGAATAGTTCAGTCAAGTTTCTGAAAACAGTGTAGGAGTAAGAGCTCAAAGATTTCTCACAGATTTCTCAGACCTGGAAGGGAATATAGTCCATCTGAACAGAAATGAGCTCTCATGGTCCTAGTTTGAAAATACATTTCCTACCTCTACTGATGTGTTTGAATACGCTGGGGAATACATATGATTTTGTGAATACCTTCACTGAGAGAAATGATGCATCCTAAGGGTTGTGTTATCAAAGGAGCTTGAATTGAAGTCTCCAGTATCCTCTGCTTTAATATGTCTTTGGATGGCTGCTTAATATCAGTATAGGTAGCAGGAATAAATGTTTTCCTAACTTTTCTGTAAAGCATGGAGGTACAGTTTCTGAGCATTTTAATCTAAAATGCCTCTTCTGTGGGCCCTATGATCTACATTCTACTTTGCTCCCTGCCTCAGACACCGTATTTTGGTGCAGTAAGCATTTTGTTTATTTAAACACTTGCTATGTGGTTCATGGCCTGACATAAACTGAATATTTGGTGGGCAATTCTGGTCTTGGATTCCATAATATGGCTCTCTGTGACTACAGGGCAACTGAATTCGGGGACAATGCAAAGGCCTATATCCTTATTTGACACCTTTATATTTTTCCTTCCCTCTATGTACTCTCATTCTGATTTCCTGTGTTTCTTCTGGTCTGTTTGGGGGATTGGTTGGTTAGGCTTTTTTCCTTCAGGAAGCTTTTTGATTCACTGTGGGTGTTTAACATTTTCCTTTCCCCCTGGACTTATGCTAAACTTAACAGATGCATCAAAGTAAATATCTTTATTTCTAGTATTTCCTTTTTATTGCTGTATACATTCCTTTTTATTGTTTCTAATCCTGTGCTTTTCATTCTGTCTTCTTGTCTATCTCATATTCTGTAATCTAACCTTTATTTTCCTTTTCTGCTTCTTCTCTTTCTTAATTTATCTTTAATTGTTCCCATAGTAGGGTGTGATATTTTTTTTTCTTGTTTCTCCAAAATATGGAATAGTTCTATTTCTGTTTTTTAATAATTCAAGCCTGAAAAATAATTTTACTTTGTTTTATTTTTTTTAGGCTCAGCTAATCCTTCTCAGCTTTCACATTATAGAGGGACAAGGTGGAGTCTTGTAGTTCTATGAAAGGACGTACATTTTGCTGGCATTTGCTCGCTATGAGGAATAAAGACCTGCTCTAAAAAATAAAAAAGTAAACAAAAATCCAAAGTGAAGGATCCTGGAGGAGCCCCTTGAGAGCTGAAGACCACCCTTCCCTGATGTGAAAGGCACATAATTTACGCTGCTTCTAGCATGTCAGCAGTGCTGTAAGGTAAACTGTTTTTATTGATAATATTTGTTTGGTTGTTGTTAATTTGGCAATGCTTTGGTCTGTTTGTAACTGTGAATTTCAAAGATGTGAGCTGTAAAGGAAAGGGAAGTTTTAAAAGTAGCATTCCTGCTTGGAAAGTGTACCCTGAGATAGGCAGCGCTTGGATTCAGCTGGATGCGCCCTCGTGCCTTCCCTGCAAATGGAAGTGCCTGGTCATTAATACAGTGAGTCACAGTAATGTGTTATGATCTGATCTGGCATTTATAAGGAAATAGAGTGGCTGGCCTTGGATACCTCTCCTCCAGGTCATTTGTCCTAGTGATAAAGAGAGTGCTTGCTCCCCAGAGGAAGCAAAGCTGCCCATTATGTCAGCTCACACCCTGGAAAAGGCTACTGATTCCAGTGCCTCTGGTTGAGATGTGCTCTCTAAACGGGGTCAGTGTTATAACTGGGAGGGGGGAGCAGCTTCAGCTGTGAGTGAGTGCTCAGAGAAATGGTATAACTGACTCTGTCAGAGATGAATAAAGAATGTAGACAAGCAGGCTTGTTTTATATTCACATTTAAAAAAAATACATATATAATGATTTGTTTTTTGGATCATTGATTTATATGTCAGACAGATGAAAAGCAAAATTTCTATGATGCCTTTATCATTATTCTGACAAGGATTGCTTTTAAGTTAAAGAGTGATAAAGAATGCCAACTTTTGACATTACTAGAACAGCCCTATCAGCTTTAATTTTCTTTTGTTTTCTTCTTGTCAAAGGAAGGCCATTAGAGATAAATTATGATCTCAAACTGGTTAATCTAGTGACATGCATTTTTTTTCCTATAAATTACCCTAGCCACCTCCTAAAGCATTATATAATCTCAATGAGAAGCGAGCTACAGAAAGTCGAAATTGCAGATATCCAGTGTCCTTAGGCCAGGGGTTCTGAAACTCTGGGAGAGCTGCCCACAGCTGAGGCTTTGTGCCACATTGCACAGATGGATGTGTGGGGCCGCTTGTTCTGCCTGCCTGTTCCTCTGTGTGCACGGTGCTCGAGGCATGCCAGGGACCGCTAGAGTGTGCTCAGCTACAGCTCTGATCAGGAGCGCACACCCTGGAGCACGGCGAGGGCTCAGGGTTGCTGAAAGTTTATTTTTTCCACTAAATTAGGGAGCTAGTGCTCTTGTCATTATGGATCAAAGTTAATTGACCTCATGGCATTAGCATCAGTGTACTTAAAGCACAGAGTTTATACATAAAGCTGGAGAGTTTCATTTTGACCAGTCTGTGCATATACACTGGTTTCACATTTCAGGTGAGGAGTAGCTGTGCAGATTGTGAAGATTTCATGCAAAAGTTTGTTTCTTTGCATCACACCTGGCCTTTGTTTTTTTGCTGTTCCAAAGCTGTAGTTTCCCCCTTATCATTTATTTTCCTTTATTTTTCTTCTTTCAACTAATTTATCAATTTGATGAGTGTCCAGCCATGGTGCTTTCTATAAAACATTATTGACATAAACATAATTTGCACCTCTTTAGCCAGGCATAGTCTGTGTTTTCAAAGCCTTTATAAGCATTACCTGAATCAAGCATTACCCAATCAAGAAGGCCCGTATTATTCATGTATTTTGACAAGTAAACCAAGCTAGAAAACAAAATCAAATCATTTCCTTGAGACCACAAGACTGTGCAAAACTCAAGACCACAATAAGTATATTTTGACATCTATTCCTATGCTCAACCATAAAATGCTTGGGTTTTTCCAAATAAGTGTGTGATTAGCATTATGGTTAAAGGGTTATGATTAACATTCTTTTGGGAATAGATAATATTACTTCTTTATATCTGTACTAGAAGTTTTCAAGTGTAATTTATCATCCTGAGCATGTTATAATAGGACTGGCACAAACAGAGAGTACACTAAAAAAATTTCCTTCCTGAAGCTCAGCTGGATGCTAGCACAGATATATAAGGCATTAGGTGAAGTTTGAGAGAGAAACAAAGAACTGGCTAGAGAAGATGCTGGGAAAATCAGCATAAAATATAGAAAATGATAGGGGGGAAAAAAAAGAGAGAAAAAATGTGAAGAAATACGAGTCGGGTTGGATTTATTTATACCCAGGGCTAAATTATAGATACTATATGCAGCGTATAATAATTAGATTTTATTTAGTAAAATAAGGACACAGAGCCTAGAATCACCCACAATTGAAACAGAAATAAAAATCATGTTTCCTATCACAGTATGTAGATTCTGCTGTCAGTCTACCCTGTTTTTAATGCATAATGGTAAGGGAATGGAAATATTCTGTGTTTCACTATCGTGATGTGATGTGATGTGATATATCAGTGTGAGTCATAGCATATCATATATCTCTGTTATAAGAACTGCAATATTTGGAGACAGAATTAATTGAGCCATGACTAGCAGCCTACCTGTAGAAAGATAGAGGCCCAGAATAACAATGCCATGCAGAGAGTTATTATAAATATAATCACCCTATATTTTAGATTGTAGACTGTGTTTTCAGTATCCTCTTTCCAGACTTTGGGATCACAGAATAACTTTCAGTGTTTAGTCACTTTCTGCACCAGTGATTCCATCTGATGGGGATTCAATTGATTTTTCACATCTCAGCATAAGAAGGCCCAGACTGTGCCCTCTTGCCTGTGAGTGTTTGGTGGCACCAGCAGTAAGGGATGTCAGGAAAAATGCTTTTAGGACAAGAGCAATGAACATGGAAATAACACAGAGAGCTTTCAGGTTTCATGGAACTGCAGTCATTTTTTATCTGAGCAGTTCAAAATGTGGACTTTACATAGAAAGAAGCTTTGCCCAGTAAGAATCTTGACTTTTTACTTAAAACATTAAGAGGAAAGGTTTTACTGTTGCTTAGCTTGAAGTTGCATTCATTTCCTTTTACAGATGCATTTAATACTCAACTTTTAAGCATGAAGTTAATTATTATTATTTTCTTGATCCTGTTAAATTATAGTCCTGAGAAGGATATCTCTCCTGGGAAGAACAGAAGATTAGGGACAGATGTGGGAGAAAAGCAGTTGATGCTATGTTGGGTGAGATTTTATTTTCTGAATGTACTGTACTACCAGACAGTATATTTGTATTAATTGCGTTTAGTTGCTGTCAGGACACTTAGAACTTTTGGACAAACTGAGAAGAATAATATATTTTCTCTGTGTCCTTGCTGTTCTCCTCTTCACCTCTCTGATCTCATTTTCCTAAAGTGAAATGCAAACAGACAGTGGGCAGTGGAACTGTAGTGGTGTTGTCTGTTAGTGAAATAAAAAAAAATGGGACCATGAGGAACAAGCATGTTGAGAAATATCCAAGGTTTGGAACTGAATAATACCCATTTTGTGAGGTGGGGATTAAGGGCAGGAAGTAGTAGTGGAATTTATGTGATCATGGAAGACTTGAATTTACCCAAAGGAAAAAAATGTCCATTAAGAAACCAGACATATGAATACTGTAACTTCTTTTCCCAAATTTATTTTCCAATGAAGTCAGGTCTTGGATATTCTCTGAAGTAAACTAAGGTAGATTGATTTTTTTTTTTTTTTTTACCACAAATGATCAGTGATCTAGCAAAAAAATGATCATGTGTTATGCATAGTTTCACTAAACAGCAAGACCTAAAGGGTCTGGACATAAAAACTATACTTAGAGCAGGCTCCATTTTGTCCAAATCTCTCACTGAGAAATGTGAAAGATAAATCCACATTTCTGGGGCCTTAGAAAGGCAAACTGAAAAGCTGAGGCTATTTAGTGAGTGCTGGGAAGCTTACATATTTGAATGGGGAGGAGACATATATTAACTCTGAATCCAAAAAAGTTTTAGCAGCAACCAAGATGATACTATTAGGAAGGCGTGTAGATCTCCCTAGAGTGAGAGTCATCCTGTGCTGTGTGTTAAAAGTAAGAAGAGAGCCCAGAAGGAATGCAAAAGGGGATTGATTAGGAGGAAAAATTATGCCCTGGAGGTTAAAAGATACAGAACTGAAACAAGAATGGCCAAAAGCTGTGTTAAACCAGACTTCACTGCTCATTTCAGTTCCCTGCAGAGCTCTTTAGCTTTCCAAACAAAAATTGAACTAGGAGGAAAAATTCTCAACCTGTGTCTTTTCCAAGGAGCATGCTAACACCGAGTAGAGAGATGTGTTGGTGGCTTTAAAGAACACCTCACACACCTGAGAGCACATTCCTTGGTATTGAGAAGTGCTAAAAAATGGGCCATTATCCCAATACTTCCTTGCACTTTCTCCCTTTGCCAAAATCTGCAGCACCAAATATTTTGGAAGAACCTCTTTAGGGGGCTTGTTTAATTTGCTAGAGTATCAATAAAAAAATCTTAACACAAGCCCTCTGGCTTGCCATTCAGAGTGTTACACTCACAGGACTTGCATGTGGCCATGCTGTTTCAAGGAGAGAATTTGAGACTGAAATACTGTTTTACATGTGTGCCAGGTGACACACTCTGACTTCATTTCCATAGGGAGTTTCTCAGAATGAATCTATGGGTATGGGCAGAATTAATGGTTATTGCAATTGCTCTAAGCCACTAATGAAAGCTTTGCCACTGAAATTATTAATTTAAAATTTTATCCTTTATTTTCTCTTAAGAGTTTTCAAATTATACTGTAAATCCTAGTTAAGGGAAAACAGACCAGTAGACTGCAAGCTTAGATAAACCACTGAGGAAAAAGAGAAGCTACCACTAGTGATATTGCATATTATTTTTATAGCATTGTGCAGCAATATCTTCGTCTTGCTCTTGTTCACTCTGCTGGGTGTGTCCTCAAGTTTCCAGCATGATTGTAAATATTCTGAAGGAAGGACCAGCACTTCAGCAGCTCCCTGGCTTCTGTGGTATAAGCACAGTTTCTTCTGCCCTGGTTCTTGTCTGCAATGTGCTCTTGCTGCGTGTCTGAAGGAATAGTGGATTAAAGTGTACTAGAACTATAAAACATGCTTTGTAAACAGCATCATTTCAGCAATGCTGCTCATAATGTTCAAGTACAGGATTAGGGGTTTGTTTTTCTTTGTTTTGTTTGGATGTTTTAGGGGGTTGTTTTTTAGTGAAAGGATGAGCTTCTGAAATTATCATGCAAATATCATAGATATTCCAGCACATCTGCCCTTCCTGAGCTCCTGTTTCTCTGAGATCCATATAAAATTTCACTGGGTTTTTTTCCCCTTTATTTTCTACCCTTAAATATTGTAAATCAAACACTCAACACATTCAAAACATATCAGTCCTTTGAATCTTCCTGGAAGACTCCCTACTGTGCTCTCTGAATTTTTAAGCCTTTCAGCCTCTCATATGACAAGTGTGTTTTCTTCCAATGGACACGTGCACAGCACAGTCTGTCGGATTTTCCCCAGCGCTGTCGCTCACAACGAACTTCAGCTTTGCTCACATCAACTTCTTTTTGAATGCTGGGAGTGTTCAGGCCTTTCTCAATGAATCCTGGAACCATAATTTTTGCACTGGAAGAGTAAATGCAGATTCCTGTAGCCCTTTAGTTAATCTTTGCTCACACTCAGCTTTGCTTGCAGGCTAGGGTCACCAAGGCAGGCAGTGTGCTTTTTGTTTCAGCCTAGCTCTGTGTGCTTTCTCTAGTGATCCAGCCACGTCAAACACTTCCTTCTGAGGGGGGAAAGCTGGAATTTCCCAGGTGCCTCACAAAACGTTTAATGAAGTGTGTAGCACAACCATTTCATTACAACATATTGTGTACTTTTGCCTTTAATAACTGCATTCCTCATCTAAGATGTCTCTATAGCTTTCAAAAATGAATTACAGTGGTATTATTTTTCTCAGAATATATTTTTCCATGACAAGAATAGCACTTTCCTAAACTATTGTATTTATTAGCAACCTGTTACCCTCTGACACTACTGTCATTTTCATCAGCTTGATAAAGTGAGTATAATTTAAAATCTCTTTAAAAATTATTAAACCAGTTTTAGTGGTTTCCTTTTTTTATTTCTCTTTTTTCTCTCTCTCTCTTTTTTAAATTCTGATTGGATGGCAGTCAAAAATCAGATTAGCTTGAGGGTGAAATGATTTCCTCTGGTGGTACAGAGGAATCACACTGTCTGGTGAAGAACAGGCTGAATTTATCCAAACCAAAGTATGAAACTCTGTGCTGCTCTGCTGCTTCAGCTTCAGGAAGAGCTGCTGCTTCTGCTTCTTTGCTCCTTCATTGCTTTTGCACATTCCTTTTGTCTACTGAACTTTTCTGGCCACTGAAGATACGAAGTTATAGATAAAGTTTCTATATAGATGGGGAGAAAAAATTTGTTAATTAGTTAACTTTGTTCATGGCAGATGAATTTTACCCTGTTACAGGGATGTCATCAAATCACAGAATGGTTTGGGTTGGAAGAGGCCTTAGAGATCATCTAGTTCCACCCTGGGCCAATGGGCAGGGACATCTTTCACTTGCTCAGAGCCCCATCCAGCCTGGTTTTGAACACTTCCAAGACTGGGCATCCCCATTTTCCCTGGACAGCCTGTTCAGTGCCTTGCCACCCTCACAGTACAGAATTTCTTCCTAATATTTAATCTAAACCTACTCGCTTTCAGTGAAGCCAATCCCCCTTGTCCTGCCACTACCTGCTCTTGTCCCTCTCTATCTTTCTTGTAGGCTCCTCATGGTGGCATCAGGGAATTTGTCCTTTAAAAGAAAAAACAAAACATAAAAAACATGATTAATACATTGCCTCTCTGTACCTTACAGTATCTCTGCCATAAGTAATCATTCCTAATTTAATAAGCAAGTTTTTAAGAACAGTTAAATAGTTACTGGTGGACAGAGCTGTGAATTAGTTACCACTGGCACCTCTTAGCTAGGCTGTGGAATTAAAGGCAAAGAGATTGAGCTGCCTTTTGATCCAAAAGTCATCCTTCTGAAATATGCTCTTACATCTTTGGAGGAATCATGTGCGACCTAGTTGCAGTGGACAGGGGTAGGATGCAAACTACTTCCAAAGAGGTTCTTTCAGATCAATCCCCTGTAATAAGTGTCATGATGAAAAACTTCACCCACTGTGTAATTTAAAGGAGTTAGAAAGTTGTGATCAAAATAATTTCATTTCTCTTATAGTTGCATAAAATTCTCCGAGCAAACTATTTATTTTTTTAAACTCTGGCTTTATTGCCCATATTTTAATTCTGTCCTTGGAACAGCAACCAGCAATTCTACATTGAAAACAATCTGTAGTGAAAGCATTCTGCAATTAGCCTGATAGAAAATTTTGTCCATTGCTATTGTACCTCAATGTTTTCATACTTTCTGCTGATGCCTCTCTCTCTCAATTAATTCCTGTAATTGAGGAAAAGAAAAAAAAACTTAGAAAATTTCCTATCATTAAGAATCAAGGAATTATATCAGTCAAAAAGAGAGAAAAAGAAAGAAATAAATCAAGCAAGCAAGCTGTGTAGACTGTTTTCCTCATGCAAGACAAGGGGGAATGTGAAAGCACTGGAGCATTCCAGGTCTACGAAAAAATGTGAACTTGCTGAGTGTATGGTGCACATCAGCTAGAAATTAGCATCTCTACAGACAAATAGGCAGGAACTGCAGGAAAAAGAAGCTTTTTCACTTGCAGGGATGGAAGTAACAAAGCTGAAAAGATTTCTATAAACTATCAATAAAGATGATAATGTCTGTAAGATCTGTGCATATTAGGTTTTTCTAACCATTTGTTTGAATGCTTCATAAAAGCTGAAATTAAGCAACAAGGAAACCCCCCAGATTCTGGATATCAAATAGAACCAGTCCAACAAACAAGAAAATTGCTGAAATCCATCTGAAGGTTGTGGGTTTCAGCAAGGGGAGGATGGAAGGGATATCTGATCCAGCCAGAAGCAAGGCTTAATAGGAGTATCAAAATGGATCTTCTCTATAATCATGACATAGTTGTTCAAAGATGCTTTCTTTTTATTTCTTTCTTTTTTTTTTTTTCCAAAATGGAGTTGTATCCTTATTTTCCCTTTCCCTATATTAAATTCCTTCCTTTCCCTTAACAAAATACGTTTTTCACACTGCTTTTGATCTGGGCAGCACATTCATGGTTTTTAATCTGTATTTATCATCCTGAATGCTTTGCCAAAAGTGCTTGACACTCCTCTGCGAATCATAAACTATCTAATACTGAATCTCTTCCCCTCATTTGTGACCTGAGTCCAGAGAAGCTCTAGTGGAACCTAGAGAATGTGAAGCCAATGGTTCCATGTATATCAAGTAAGATAAATTTCTATTTTAATATGAATGTAACCTTTCCTTCCACCCCTCCCCCCAAAACCAAAAACCAGCAAAGAGTAAAATAACAGAGGAGTTGATCTGAAGAGTTACATCAGTCAAATGGTTCTCCAAAGTAAGGGAGCAGCTCAAATACAATTTTAGCACCTCTGCCTTTCAGAACTCAGTTGGATGTAATGTCTACATCAAGGAACTGACAGAATGAAGCTAACTGGTGTGAAAAAAATCCACTCCTTCTGAAGAAGCTTCTAAATACCAGTTGTCTAAATCTATTGATAAGCAGGGATGCATTATTAATGAAGCCTGCAGCCTGCCTAGTGCTGCTCAGATGGTTCAAGCATTTAGTAGGAAATATTTCTGTGAAGTGCTGCACGGAATAATGACAGTGTCTGTCTTAAATCGAACAAATGACTGTAGCAAGCTCTGGGGAGGCTCAGAGCAAGCAGATGCTTTCCAAGTGAAAGGCAGTGGGGTACCACCTGCTGTAGGCAGGCAGGCAGAAACAGTCCACTAAATATTGACTTGTTAATAATTCAAGACAACAGGAACCCCTAGCTCTTCATGGATGGCACTGCCCCTTCATCATGTGGCTTTTCATCACCCTAATGAGCTACTTGAAGAATCAGACATTGAAATGTCTTGCTGATATTCCCCAAAGACTGAGATTCAAGCTGCCATAATTCTGAATAAGTTTTTGGCAGTACACAAAATCAAGAGAATTTTAAAAATGGTAGGATCAGTGCTTTAGCTAAATATTTATGCTTGCTGTGTAGTGACTCAATCTGCACCTTGTATGACTCCTGGGGCAGAATGTCTGCCTTTAATGACATTTCTGTGGCTAAGAATGATTGACATTCCAGTTTATTAATGGTGTATTGATAGTTTTATTTGCAACAAGAAAAATCTACAAGAGGTTACTTGCAACAGGGATTCTCAGATAATACTCTCTAAAAATGTATTAGTGTTTGAGACCCTCCACAATTCCTACCTTCAACACTGATGTAAAAGCAGCATTTTCAAATGAAGAGTCTTCAACTGAAATATTTGAAATCGAATAATCCATTAAAAATTAATAACCCCTCAAAAGTCAGCAAAGCTTCTATGCAGACTTTGTGGGCTTCTTGGTTTGCTATCAACAGTAGTTTGTCCTGCTGCAGCACTGCAGTTTATGATGAAATGCAGGAGCTCCTGTGTTTGTAGTACATATCCTGGTGATTGGTGCTGTTGTTTCTTTTCAAGATGCAACATTAAAAGAGCCTTCCAATTCATTCCCTGGTTTCGAGTCAAGATGTTTTTCTCCCCTAAATACATAATTTATTTTTATTTTTAGTTTTGAAATTATGTTTATTTGCATAATTTTCCCAGCTGTCAGAGAGTTGCCACTTAGCTACCTGACTTCTTTGTGAACTTCACTGGATATTTTGCTGCACTTAATCAAGCTGACTAAACTTCACTTCATGAACAGTCTTAATTCCAAGTGAGATATGGTAGGCTCCTTCATAAAGCAAGTGATTATCTATGAGGAACTTAACCCTGAGAAACTTAAAATTATATCAGATTCACTAGTATTTCTATGGAGTGCTTCCTCTGTGTCACAGTCAGTGAAAATGTCTTGTGGCTTTCCAGCACAGAGCACAAAGCTTGAGTTGAAAGAGCCAGGAGTGTGACCTTCACTGCTGCACTGCCAAGCTTCTGCTTATGGCTTCCCATTTTTTTGGTCATCTATATGCATTCATAAAGTTCAGATTTGCCAGGACTTAGAAAATTATCTGGGTTACCTTATGCAGCTGCCATTGATACCCTGAGGCAAATATTACCCTTCCTTCTGCCCCAAAAATGCAATTGCTTCTGCTACACAAAACTCCTGCTTTTTGTATGCAAAAGAGAAATAATATGAGCTTTTACTGAAGTTTTTTTTGTTGCTTAGACAAAAACCTGTTTTAGAATAGATCAGTTGTCTGGTCAGGCATAATTGCTAGAGAGTATAATTTCTTCTGCTGCTTAAAAATCTCTTTATCCTGCTTGCTGGTTCTGCTATTAACTTGAAATGCCAGAGCATTGGCCTGCTGAAGTGTCCTAGATATCTCTTTCTCAATTTTGCTAAATGGAGATTATGGCTACTTCTAAAAATTTTGCATATTTCTTGTGACTTCAGATAAGATAAAGATTAAAAAATGTCAAAATTTCTCATTAACAGATACATGTAAAACCAGAACCATATGTGTATTTTTATTATGTAGGTATCTGCAAAACTTGAAGATACTGGCAGATGAGAATGCGAATTCTTATATATTTGCTTGAATGTTCATTTTGCTTGCAGAATATGGGGAATCTGATTCAAATCTTTTGGAGGTGGACACAGATGCTAATATTTTGTAATTTTTATTATTGTTATTATTTTTTTTAAAATTTGAGAAAACCAAGTCTTTAAAAGCCAAGATCAGGGTTTAGATGACCCGAGAATACAACCAGGTAACAGTAGGTCACAGACCCACGTAAGAAAGGGAGTTACCCGGTATCTTTCTTAGAGCTCATTTTCTTTGTGGGAACAGCTGTTGCCTTCCTGTCCTTTCTCCTCAAACTTGAGCCAACAGATAGGAATTAAAGCCCATTAGTAGGCTGCAATATACCTAATTTTTATCCCAACCTCTTTCTCCCCTCCTGACAAGAAGAGAAGTTCTATTTGTCGTAATGGCAAGGATAAGTAATCATGGACAATTTGAACATTTAGTGATATTCAGCTATGTTGTTTAAAAAGAGAGATAAAATAGTTTAAAACTGAATATTTCTAGTTTATGCTAATAAATCCAGATGGTTAAAACAGACATGAGGAGCTCTATGGCCAACCATTTATGGTGAACCACCTGGCACTTTCACAGAGCTGTCTGGATACATCCTACCTTTGCAGACAGGAAAACAAAGGAAAAAATGGCAAGAAATTTTCAAGTCAGAGACTGAAAATTTCGTCCCCAATTTTATTTTCAAATAGATGTTACTTTCAAGGTATATGACTGCAAAGTGGCACCTACATGTTTTTCTTGCCTACAATAGTATTACTAAACACTGATCACTTTTCTGCTTTCTAAATTAAGTGGTGGGATACACAGCAATCTGGTTTTCTCAAAATATTGCTATATGTTGTCACATCCTGAGATGTCAACAGAATATGTGACACTTTGGCAGAGCTCTGTGCATGCAGTTTGCATGTTTCAATATGCTTCACGAGTAGGAGCAATAAATTGCCCAATTCCCCACCAACACTGCCAAGCAGACAGGATTTAAGGAGGAGAACATAATAGTGTGATTCAGGAGCGCCTTTGATCATGGGAAGCTTAAGCTTTTGAAATATCTTGCAACTGGCTAGCTTAGAATGAAATTTTTAAAGGCTGGAAGGATCTTAAAGCCTTCAAAGGTGTGCTTTCTGTCAAAAATGGCTGATTGCTCTGCTGTGTGAGGCTTTGCTAACAGGAGAAATGCTTGCCTGGTACATCAACATTAGCATCTCTGAATGCCAGAGAAGTGCTGTCAATAAATGAGTTTAAATGTCCATTGAGCTCTGTAGCCCTGCCAGGGCCCCAGCAGTGCTGCCACCAGACAATATGTTGGGGTAGATGCTGCAAGGGTCTGGGAGAAAGCACAGTTGGCCGACAAGATTCTGTCCAGCCCTGGATATCTGGAATCAGAAATTCCATAGGCTGCACCATAATTAAATCTGAACTAATCATTTCTTAAAACATTTTTCTGTGTTTTTAACCAAGCAGAAAGTAAAGCCTTCATTTTCCAATTGCTTTAGTATGATCAGAAGCAACCCTCCAAAAACCTCTACCAAAACATCAGAGGAATCCCAACACACTCTTCGCAAAAGGCTGAAAAGGGAACGGAGTAAAATATGCCTTTTTATTAATTCAAACTTCTTCTGTGATTAAAATTGTAACTAGTTTTCCTCTACAAAACCAATTTTGCTTCATCTGCTGTTACTTATGTGAGTGCTCCTTTGACAGAGGAGAAAAAAATTGGTGGGAATTCTGCTTTGTGGCAGTGCATAGGATTGCATCTCCTTGGCGACACTTGCTGCCCGGTTGCAGACTACAACTGCTGCTCCATTTTAAAAGTCTCTATTCTGCACTTCCTCACATCCTTGCTGATTTTATTACTTTTCTCTCTGAAGAGAGAGTAGTGGTGCAGAATGCAGTAGGTTAGGAATGCACATAGTCAGTGCCACCTCTTAATTTGATCTCATTTTTCTCAAATTATCTGGGCTCTCCAACTCCAAAACCAAAAATACTCTCAGAATTTATGCTATTAGACATGCTAACCCTTTTGCTGATTTTGCAAATAGGTTGACTAATAGGCTGAGAGGCTTTTAGATGGAAAAAGAATAAGCTGTTCCACTATGATAGCTGGAAGTACAGCTCAACCTGTTGCTAATCTGCCTGTGTCCTGATCCTGCTGCTGATTTGTTCTTATGATATTGGGCGTGTCCCTTCCTCTCTTCCTCTCTCAGCCTTCCAGGTTTAGGGCCTCATTTAAATTATTTCTATGGACGGAATTGTATAAGATGAAATGCACAGTAAGATGAGAATCTGATTTGCTGGCTGAAGAAATTAATCACTAAGAGTGTTACACAGTCCTGCTGTAAGAACTCATTGGTAAGAGGCTCTGGAAGAGCTACCTACTCCTGTATCATGATTCCTGACCAATGTGGATAAAACCACATAGATGGAAAGTTAGTCTCACTTAAGTTAGAATATTTACTTTCAAATTCACTTTTTCTCCATATTTGTTAAACAGTAAGAGTTATTGGATCTCTTCTTTATTCAGGTAAGCAAAATGAAAAAAGGAAAGTTATGTGGACTAAAATTCTTGGTACCTAGATGTTCTGTGTAAGAACCTTTACAGGACTGAGACTCTTACCTTGTACAGCTTTGCAAAAGTGTAACATGAGGAAAACATTCCAGACACTACTGCCACCACAAGGAAACAGACCTCCAGAGCCTTTCAGGCTTGATTTGCTGACCAGCAGAAGTATATGGATGTAAAGAGAGCAGAAAGCCATTTCCACCCAGGTTTCTGTCAAGGGAGCAAGAGTGGAGAGTGTGATGTATTATAAGCATCATACGGAATACATTAGCACTGACTATAAATAAATGGATTTTATTATCAGTGGTGTTACAGCTGTAATGGTCTAAAGACAGAAATGAGACAAGGCTTTAGCAAAAAGAAATATCTTCCATTAGGTGTCCATACAGAGCAGCTTTCCAGGTGCATTGATCTCTTCCTCATATTTCTAAAACAAGGTAGAACCCATTACCCCTTGTAGCAAGGGCTGGAGCCCTGAGAGCTGCTGGCTAGTGGGGAGCATCCTCCTCTAGTGAGGCCACCTTTCCTCCACAAAGAGGAGGAAACTACAAATGGACAGGGTCAGGAGACTTCCATGCAAAAGGAAGCAGAAGTTCTGTACTTGGAAAGGTGATATAAGCCAGAATGTGTGCTTTATTAAAAATTTTCAAATTTAATAAATCTTAGGAAATGTTTGTTTACAGACACTGTGTAGTTTAGTGGAGTTGGTTAAACATTCTATCATCACAAAGTCATGTTGTTTTGGTTTGAGAAATGCTATTCCTGCTCTAGAAAACGACTTTCTCTTGTTCAGTCATTAGCAAATCACTGCCTTACGGAAACCTTCCCCTTCTGGCTTTTCACCAATGGATTGGTTGCAAAATACCTTATAATGCAGTGGGAAACTTGGTGGCACACAAAAACACGTGGAGTACTATTTTCATGATACAAGAGGGAAAATATTCTGAACTCATTATCCATTTTGTTATATTAGACCTGAGACCACATTATATTAATTCTTTCATTTTCTTTTTTTTTTTGTTCCACTTTGCTCAGGACTGTCACTTATTGCAACTTTCAGAAGTGTCCGAATGCTTCTTTCAGTGTACTGATGTTTCTAAATTATCTATTTTAAGACTATTCTTCCTTTCCTCAGCAATATTCACTATTTGATACTACCTTTAATAATATGCTGAGAAAGAAAGTTTTAATAGCAAAGGCAATTGGTCAGTGAGAACATGGCCACGGTATTTAACCTGGTTCCATGTTCTATTATAAAATATTCTCAACAGAAGAAGGAAACTTATTCCTTTTTTTCCAATTTTCCTTTTAAAGAACTAGTGCATTTTTAAGTACATCTTAAATAAGTTTGTAATTTTGGGCATCTCAAGGTGCCAGAGCAGAGAAATGAACCATAAATGAGAAACATCAAAAGTAGCTTCGAATTTTTTTTTAATATTAAAGCGATGAATCACAGGCCAAATTAACAAGTAAAGGAATCCGGCTATAATGAAATCTTTTTTTCTAACATAACACTTCATTATAAAGGGAGTTTTTCTATAATAGTAGCAAGTGTAATTACATTTTTATATATAATTAGGACATTATTATCATTTCACCATATCAAAGTTCATTATAAGACATCTCCAATGCATTTTTCATAGAGCAAAAATAAGAAGAGAACAGGGGTCCTTCAATTAAAGTGGTATAAGGACATCCACAGAGACTGAGGGAAGCTGATCAAACAGCTTAGCCCAAAAGGGACCAGGTGGAAACTCGATGCTGCTCTGGCACAGGGAAGTTGTGTTTTTACATATCCTACTTGTTATTAATTATACTCCTCACCCTTCTCATCTACCACTACATTGTTTGAGCGACAAAAATACTTTTAAAGTTGTAAACCAAGTGAACTGAATATGGAAGATATGAAATACATGTATTCTGTGAATCTGAGTCGAGATCTCTTCTGCCTTCTTGTACTTGTGGCTGTTATGCCCAGGAAGGTGCATCTCTGTCACCAGAAGGATATGCAGCTGGAATGCATGGGAGGTGAAGCATTTTCTAGATTAGTTTCAAAGTGTTTAGGTTCTCTTTATTTTCTAGTTTGAAAAATGTTTGGACTCTTTCCTCTTTCAAAAATCCCTTTCCTTCTGAGTAACGAGAGGATTAAGGAGCTACTGAGAACTGACACAAGAACAGTCAAATATCATATTGATTATTAGTTTGTATATTCCTCGAACACTGATGAAACTATGCATAGTTTGATTATGCCCTGCTTATTTTCCTATTCCTGTAGGATTTTTTTTTGCTGATCCCTCCATACACACAAATCCCTGTATGTTTTTCTAATCAATATAAGAGGTATGTTCTCTTCCACCTTCAAAATGCATGTTAAATTTCTCTGGCAGAGCTATGGGCTGGACTGTGTTTAATTTTGAATTAGCATTAGGCTGAGGGTAGTACATGCTATTTATCTATTGGTCTAGAAGCAGGAGATAGGTAGGTTAAATCACAAATAGAGTAAGAAATAAAATATTTCTAGTCTTGTTTCAAGCAATATATTTCAGACCTGCATTTTGAAGAATACTTCCTATTCATTTCTGGATCTGGCAGAGGCTGGAAGTGACACCCCCACACTGCCAACAGCCCTGACTGCCCACTGCCCTCCTGCTCACCTGAGAACAAGTGACAGGGAAATGCATCAGTCCTGCAGGGCTGAGAACAAGCTCGTTAGAGCAAAAGTGTAACACAAGTATAGCATTCCTAAATTAAATCAGATTAAAACTTCTATAAGTAACCACAGGTCTCCTCTAACCTCACAGTCGTCTTTAAGGCTCTCTGTAAGAGCATAAATGACTTTTGAAACAGGTCTAGAAGGAAAAGAATGTGGGGGCCTCAGCTTCTAGTTATGTTGCATCTTTTAGTCTCTAACACAAGGACCTCTGTAAAGCTTTTAATTCTTGCTGCTAATTCAAAAATACAGAGAGACTCCGTTCCTTATTTACCAAATCAGGAAAAAAAATCATTAACATATTGCCTGCTATGTAGTCCATGTGAGTGGGGTTTGGATGATTTAGGAAATTAAAAAACAGTGAACTAAATAGACTGTATTTACTGAGGGACTTCTTTTAACTGCTCAAAAGAAGGAAAGCTGTCATTTCATCTTAGCAGTACCTGGTAAAAATCAGATGAATTGCCATTTTTAATGTATCATAGCATAAAGGGAGACATTGTGTAAATTTCCTATTTTATTAATTATATGGAGCTCAATTATTTCGTTGCACTCACAGCCAGGAAAAAAAATGGTGATGTGGAAAACTCCCAGGCTTCCTAAACTCCTGCTGTGCCTGCTCTTCGCAGTATTCTCTCCTTTGCAGACTGGCTTCATTATTTGAAAAATTAAAATACCAATTTTTAGAGAGAAAGAAAATACATAAAAATGATTTGGTAAGGAGCAAAAACGTGTGAAACCAACTGTGAGAGGAGGAAGATGAAAGTTCTGTATCATTATATTCCTTTATTTCTGAGAGAGTAAGGCAACAGATGATGTTTATGATAAGTCTGTGAAGTGTTTGTAACTGGATGTCATGAGGCTCTGCTGCAGCCTGGGCAGCTGAAGGCAAATAATCTCATTACTGTAATGCTGGTCCTCACTGCAGGGCCCACTGACTCAGGTTCATCAAAGCACTGGCCATGGCTACAGGATTTCATGTTGGAGTGATCCATGCCTGGAAAGCCCAGAGAATTAACAAAGTAGACTCTTGTCTGTTTGAGGGACTGCAGATGTCCCCACAACAACTCACCACTGCAGAGCCTGACCTTCAAAGCATTTATGCAGCAGCTGTTTGGCCTTTGGCCTTTCCTATAAAGGATTTTTTTTCCATAGATACCTGGTGGCAGCACTGTGAATTTCTGGTGCAAGAGTGCTGAGCTAGAGAAAATCAAATCTCAATGACCTCAGTAAGATGCTGAGAGTCCAGTTTCTTGCATTGAAACTTTTAACACTTGGACTTCTACCTGATATAATTTGAGTTTAGTTTTCTCTGACAATGAGCATTGACACAACTCTTCTTAGCTGCAGTTGGGAGAAGTCAATATCTTTTGAACAAAGAAGGAGCACAGGAGGAGAACAGAAAGAGAAAATATGGACCTGGGCATCCAAAATGCGAGGGGCCTAAAATGAAGATCAATAAAAATGTTTAGGCAAAACTTCTGTCTTGGTTTTTTCTCTCTGTAAAGTAAGGATTTTAAAAGCTACACCCCTCAAAAACTGATTTTAGGAACTTTTTAGTATTTGTTCAAGTCCTAAAGAAATCTTGTCTCTTTAAGTTCTTGGGAAGAAAATGAGTTTAGTTTTAACAGGGTTCTGTCTGCCCTTCCTTTTTCTAGAGGGATATTCCCATCCCTCGTAAAAGGTCCATATTGCGCTTGAAATGTGGCAGGTAGGAAAACAACATGAAATATTGCCTGTGGGAGCTTCTCACACACAAATATTAACACAGCTCTCTGCAAACGTAGGCAGATATTCATGACTTTATTTATACTTACCTCATATTCTGGATTTTTTTCCCTAAGACTAGGAGTGTTAGAAGAATTTTACTTCAGCAAAAGTGTGACTTTCTTGAGCTTGATGTACTTTTCATGAACCTTAATTGGGAGGTACTGGCCTTTAGTTGTTCCTATAGCCACAATTCCTGGTGTATCCATCCTCAGGAGCTACTCTGTACAGGGAGATTAGGATGGTTATGGGAAAGGAGCAGCACAGACCACCCATCTTTGTTTTGTCCACTAGTTAAACCTTATTTCTGACATCAGTTTCAGTCAATTAAATTTCCATTGCATTCTTTCTTTTACTGGTCTTGATCTTTAGACAGTCTCAAAATCACAGTGACTTCTGTTTTTTGGAGGAGAGAAGGTCCCTTTTTAAATCATGAAGGACAGATATCCCTACTGTAGGCATTCTCCTTTCCTAGGAACACATTGCAGTATGAGATGATTCTTTAAAGTTGACAATAATGTGCTTCTAGTACTTGTTTCTCTTGGGGTTCCCTCTTCTTTCTCTTGCTGCCCAGTACAGCCAATTCACCAGTTCCCAGCCAATGAGGCATTTCTCAGAAGATTCCCAAACATGCTCCAAATGCACTGGCAATGAGTCCTCACCCTGACTTTGACCAGCTGAATCACTATTCAAGTGCAGGGTATGCATTATTTCAATTATTGTAATACGACATTTCCTCAATTATCATATAAGACAAACAATCCATAAAATAAACACAGAAGAAGAAATACAATTGGTCAAAGTGAAAAACTCACCTTGGAACAGACTGAGAGATTACTGAGAGGTACTTCAAGGACTGTAATGTCCATCAGATATGTACTATAAATAAATAAAATTATTGACCTGATGCATTACATTTATCAGTATAAGCAAGTGGAAAAACTCAGTGAAGAGACACATCCCTTGATTCGGATAAGCAGCATGATAAGCAGTATCTGGTGAAAAAATGACAAAATCCATTTACATAGAGCAATTTGTTTATATAGGATGGTACTGAGAGAGGCTGAGTAATAGATGCCTGCAATTGAGGAAATCATATCTGAATTGACTGGAAAAGCACAGACTGTCTCACAGCCAGGCAATTTTCTATTAAGCAAGAAACTATTTATCTTAATGTCCACACTGCAGAGTATAAATGGAAGGCTGAGAGACAATGTGGATTAAATTTCCTGTGGAAGAATATTAATGCTGCCGGCCAAATGTGCTAAGAAGGCTCCTTGAGATAAATATCCTGGTGATCAGCATGCTCAGGTCTAGTAATCTGAAGTTAGCAGAAACTCAAGGTAGAGATCACGTCTGCAACATCCTTTTGCTTCTATGAACAAGCTAAGGAAGCATAACTAAAATAGGGGAAAAACAAGAGAAGCAATGACTGCCAACGGTGTTGGGTCACTTGCTCTCTGTTATGAGTATTCCCTAAACCTGGAAAGGCTAAAGGAACATGACAGCCACCCACAACTGAAGTATGCCTTCCCCCTAGTAAGGAAGGGCAGGCTGAGAGGCTTTTGATATCCACAAGTTTTCTGAACTAAATTGCTCCCAAGCATTTGTCAGTGGAACAAAGATGCTATGTGGACACAACTGCTTCATCTTGGTGCATGCTGTGTGTCACCCTGGGGCAGATGACTGGCTGTTCCATGCACAAATGCAGGATTCAGAAGGTAGGGACAGACAAAAGACATGATGCCAACGAAAAAGTGTCTGGAACATTGCTACTCCAAAAAGGACACCAGGCAGCTTTCATATAAAAATTGCTGTTACCAACAGAATGCAAATTGTGAAAGTAATGAATTAGCTTTTTAATACAAAATTTGGTCTGTTAAATTTTGCCATTTGATGATTGCAATTCAGTTTGAACATAAGTGTGACTAGTCAGAACTTTTCTTAAAACTGGTAGGAGGTTACATCAAAATGTTTTCAATGCACGCAGCTGAAATATCTATTACATTTATGCCCCAATTTAGACTAGTCCAAGAAGGTAAAGATGATGGTTGAACCTTGAAAACAGCTGTTACAATATTGTAAAATATGTTGGAAAGGTTCAACCTGCAAGAAATAAAAAAAAAATTGTAAAGTCTCCAAATCTATCAACAGACAGTTTAAAAGCAGCTGGAAACATCCAAAGATAAGAACAAGGAGCAACTAAATGTTTGTTGACCTGTCAGCCTGGTCAAACATCAGAAGCAAAAGACCCGATGTACACAGTGAGTTCAAAGAATAAGAATTATCCTGGTAACTCCTTCTAATACCCAGGCCATTGAAAACCTGATCTCTGAAAAACAAAAACAGCTCTCAGATAGAATTGTGAGTGCTCTGGAGCCAGCACATGCTGGCCAGACATCACCAAGGTTAGCAGTGACCTAAAAAGGGAGTTTTCCCATTGCCAAAGCAAAAGGTGCCAAATCTGTGTTTCTTTCTGGTGCCAAATGCATAAGTCAAATATCAGAGCAGAAAAAAAAGAAATCAGGCACAAAGTGCATGAGGTTTTGTTTCTTAAAAAGGGTGTCTGGACAGATTATTCCACTGTCTTTTTGCAGCCTTGCCTTCAGGAAGAAATGTTTCTAAAACTGTTTGTATATATTTTATTGTAACTGTAGATTTGTAATTATCATCATCCATGAAACCAAGGTGACATCTCCTAATTGCATTTTTTTCTCCCAGTTATCTGAACAAGTGTGGCAGTGCTGTTTAGATTAGGTTTGCTCTGTTTCACCAGGATATTTTAGAACAATGTGATTATGCATAGTTGCACCTAGCTACTACTATCATGACAAGTACAGAAGTTAAATTATGAAGCAAACGTAAGCTTTGAAGAAATTTTTATTTAATCTGTATTCCCCTGTTTCATCTGCTCATCCATCCAGCACAATCTGCATCATTATTAACCACACCATATTTCTAAAAAAGGAGTATAAAAAGTAAGACATCTGTGTTATAGCATTAATATATTCAAAGGTTTTTACTTTCATCTTCCAGGCATTAACACTATGTAAGTGCAATGTAGGCGCAACTTACAGCATCGATGAGATACCACGAGAAAAATGTACTAAGTGTCAAAAAAGAAGGAAAAGAAGATACAAGTAGACCGAGTATTATGTAAAAAGAGGACTTTTATTCATAAATAGAGCACTTTTGCCTATTGCTCCTATATACATTTATTTCTAATTGCTACCACAATTTTTGAGGCACTGAGGCAAGCCTCCAGCAGTGTGCTGAAGGTGTGTTTGTGCTGTTATGCCCTCTGGCTTTGCTGCCAGCCTATTCCCTTAGATCAGAGCCAGAAGGCAGACTGTTTTCGAATACCGATCACCTCACCCGGACCTAATCCTTTGAGTTCTCTTTGGCATCTATTCCTTCTGCCAGTTTCCTCTTCTGTTCCTCTCTTTTCTTCTGAAGTTGACAACAAAGACATCCTCAGGGCCCTCCTTGATGTAAGACCACTCTTGATGTTGTTACAGTGTGGTTTTTTTTTTTTTTTTTGTACCCTAAAGTTGTGCTACTTTTATATTCAGCTAGCACAATATTTGCACACCAGAAGATAAAGAAAATGAGAATATGTTACACAGAATGATAGCTTCTTTTTTATTTGTACACCTTGGTTCTTTCAGTGGAAACCTTTTTTTTCTTTTTCTGTCACTCATCTACATACCTGATCAAGAACCTAAAGGTATCTTTTTACGGGCTGTGCTGCTTATATACCTTAAATTGGCCTGACCTGCCACTTTTAATTTTAAAAAGATGGCTGTATGGTATGTGGATGAATATGGAATTTCTATGAAGCACAAAACTTTTGAACGGTTCCTGTCCTCTGTGATAGTGAGTTTTAAAAGGGAAATCTCCAAAGAGCTAATTAGTAGACAAGTAGAGCTCAGGCTGAACAAAGCTGAAAAGATAGCAGATAACTAAAAGGACCTGGCCATAACTGACAAAAATCAAAGCACTGACAGAGAGCTGGCAGTAACCTTGGGCTGCTAACTGACAGGGACAATAAAAAAAGCCTCTGAGTGTGGCAGAGAGTGACAGCCACAACCAGAGGCTCTCTGAAGAGCCTGAAACCTCCACCAAAACGAATCTTCTGCCTGGCAGCACCATACATTTTCCCTCCCATTCCAAATTGGGGAAATTGGAGCTTGTCTAAATAAGTCTGCTGCGTGAATGTGAGCCAAGAATGGAAATGTCCAAGACTGGTGTGCAAAGTTTAGTGGAAAACCTATGGTCTGAGGGGACAAGTCTGCAAAAAATGTAAGTTTGATTGGGGGACAGTGAAGGTTTCTTTGCTTACTCTGACACTTTTGTTGGAGCAGCCACAGAGTTGCTTGTTTCTTATTCTCTGTAAACCTTCATGCGATAAACACTTAGCACAAGCTATGAAACAAATTTAGTCACAATATACTCCCTGAAATGTCATATAAAATGGAAAATAAAATTAGCTTCTCTGCAGTTAGGAGGGCAGGGGAAATGCTAATTGCTGCATCATATTCATAGAGGAAAATGTGCTTGATCTGATTCTAGAAGTCACTTAAAAAATGGTGAAAATGCTTTGTATTTTTATGTCCTCATTGATAGTAAACATTTGCACACTGTAATCTACAGCCTCTGAAACCCTGTTCAGGAAATGATCCCTCACAAACTAAGATATTGAGGAAGGGCACACATTGGACCAACCATGCAAATGAGTTGTACAAAGAAAGCCATAGAAGTCATTCCAAGAGACAGAAGAGATGGTAACTGCAGGGAAACTAAGGCTGCAGAGGGCAGAGAGCATTTATTGCTTCTGGGCATATTAATTTTAAGACAGAGATTTAACTTTATTTTCATATCTTGGTGTTCTACCTGAAACCAATTGATCTTTCATAGAGTGAAACAATGACAGACCATTTTCAAAAGTAGCCATTTCCTTTTATCTAAAAGCTACAGTGAACCTACTATGTATCAACAATCTCCCTGAGTCACAGAAAATTGTGACACAATTGGGAAATGTCTTCTGTTTTTTGGAAGGAATGGTGATGATTTTGATGTTAAAGAAGCACTGAACTTTTCTTTATGGACTCCAGAAAATCTTGACAGCTCTTAACAGTCATTGGTTTACCCAATCCTAAACCCATTACTGTGGCCCACTCTCTTGGATATGCATTTTTAACTTGATCTTTCAGCTAAAGGCTGAGTTACAAAATGTCATGCATGAATTTGAAGCATTAAATAAGGCTTAGAAGTATCTAAGTATCTATCTGCCCCAGATATGCAAGAAAAATGGTATACCTCAGTATTATTATTTCGATTTGCTTAAAAGCTTGAAAATATCTAAGTCCTTTTTTCAAAATTAAGACTGCAGTTTAGTAGTTTCCATCTGTCTGCAAACCAAAGCAAATCCAAAATCCTATAGAAACTGGCTTGCAGCCTCTCAACCTCATGAAAGAGATAACCTTTTGCTTAAATTATATCTGTAATTTCACAACTTCAAGACTAGGAAATTCTTTTATTTAGAATTGTTGAATATTTATATTTTTTTTTAAATTTCACTCATCTTCCTTGTCATCTATTTTCATTCTCAATTTCATAAGACCAAAATAGCCTTTGACTATGCTTCATTTCTCCTTATTTTAAACCTAGTTCTTCTCTCTTAGTCCATGGCCCTGTCCCTGTAAGATTTCTTCTTGCCTTCTTTCATGCTACATGTCTTACAGTCTCTTTTCAAGCCTTTGAGTTCTCCTTCATGGCTCCCACTTTCTTCTCTGCAGGTGTTCCTCATTCCTTGCCTACATATATTCCACTTGCACCTCCTGCACAGGATACGTTTCCCATGCATTTCACTCAGAAAGTGACTTTACTCTTCCAAGTATTTATTCTTTATTCATTTTTAGACACAACTCTGTAAACACATATGAACCACAATGGCAAAGAAGGTCCAGCAGAATATGGCCATCTCCTTCCTTTCTCAAACTGCAGTGTTTTCCTCTGTTTTACTGCACTGCCTTGACAACTGCCTTCCCCTTAGAAAAAGGTTCACAGCTTCATCCTCTGTTCTTACACTGATGCAGCTGAAGAGAAAAGCTGTTAAGGTCTGGTTTTGCTAATCTTCGTGCTTTAATCCCTCACTGCCTAAAGGTTAACATCCTAACACATATATATACTAAAACCTTTGTAAATTGGTTTTGGAAGGTAACACTGTACTGCATTATATTCAATACATTCCAAATGAATACAGTTTGTAAGGGTGACATTAATTTCTGGTAGCAACTGAAACAAAATTGTGCCAGTTTAACTGAGATTGACATTAATATATCACTGAGCAGTTAGTTATATCACATGAATTAGATATTACAAATTCAAGAATCATTTGTTATGCTTTTAATACAAATTTTCCTGACATAAGTGAGATAGAGATAAATAGCCACTCACAAAGATGTCATTTGGTCTCTTGGGTCTATATTGATGATTCCTGCTGAGAAACTGTAGCTGCAGTTTACTATGCAATAGAATGTGGAACAGGCATCCATGGTTTTTGTCAGACTCTTTTATGATTGGTTCCTCTCTTTTTTAGTATTGATTTTTGTAAATAGTACATATGTGTGTTTGTGTATTGGCAGAAGAAACACCATTGAGAAACTTTGGAGTCTCCTCCATTTAACTACCATTAAAAGAAATGTCATAATGTAATGATGAGTTCTACTTTGTTGCTTCTTCCAGTGGCAGGAGAGCAGCTCTAAGTAATGAGGTTTTATTTTGGGTGTTAACTCAGATAAATTTCTACTTCCCTTTTCTAAGAATCACCTTGCACAGTCCTCCTCTATGTCAGTATATTCACTATTCCGGTAATTACCTTTAAACTGTTGACACTTAAAAAAAAAGTTAATGTTTATTATTTGCATGTCATATTTTATTTTTGTAGATAACTTCATGTATTGCTATGCATTATTACATTAGGTTGAACTGTTCAAAAATCTTTTCTCCCTGAGGTTCATGGAAAATTAGGAGGAAATTCAGAAATGCTGCCTTCTTGTTCTGCTTTGAGGCAGAAATTCAGAAATGACAGAAGTTTCTCAAATAGGGCAAATATTTAAGTAAAAAATGTCTTCTCATTCATCAGACGCTGCCATTAACCTGGGCTCAAGCTGTGTAATCTTTCTCAAGTACAGCTTGGTGACTCTGGGTCTTGTGGTCAGCACTTGTGTCCAGGGAGCGTTCCTGGTACTTAGAGGCAGCAGGCAGGGGCTGTTTGTCCACAGGTGTAGATAACACCAGCAGCACACGGGCTTCATTTCCCTAAACAAAATTATCCACTACTCAAAAGATGCTCGCTTAGCATCGTGCCCGTTTAGAAACATCCAAATGGAGATGTGCATTGGAGATCAGCTCTTTCTATTTGTTATATCCTTCCTGGATGGGAGTCCTCCTGTCAGGATGTGAGCCCTGTCAGGCTGCCTTTTTCCCGGGTCTGCAGAGTGGCAGAGTGGCTTCTCCGAGGCTCTCTGTGCGTACAGAACCCGGTGCGTTGATGAATAACTCGATGCTGCTGTGAGCCTGCGAGGACTTGTGGCCTCACGGGCCTCATCTGACTCTTCTGAAACTACTTCTACATTCCAGTGATGTAAATGAAAGCGCCCCTCTTACAGCAGCGAGAAGCTTGAAGTGCCTTTTCTTTTCATATGCACATTCCTTGAATGCTGCTTGAAATGACCAACAGCAGAATGTAAAAAAAATGAAAGCTGGAGCTCCTTCTGCCAATCCCAAATCGTCTGTTACTGCAGGACTGAATATTTACTGAAGAAACATAGTCACAAAATTAAATTGAGTGCTGCCAACACAGCCTCACAGAGAAAATGTGGAGAAATCCAAAAATCTCTTTTCTCCCAGTCATACTATATTGCACATCCTTCTGTGGTTTTTTCTTTGTGTGTATAATAAAGCTATCAGACACTGCATGCATACTTTGGTCCACCATACAGAGATTTTCCAGGGCTATCTTTAAAGCAGCACTGACAAGGGATTATTTTGTGTATATCTGGTTTGTGAGAGCTGTGTCTAAAAAATGAATACAAAATTTTCTCTTGTTGTTATAGTATTAAATTAATTATTGTGGCATTAGTCAAATAGGATCTTTTGCAGTCTTTTCACGAAAAGAATTTCCTTTCTTTATTATAAAAAAATTTATTTAAATAAAAATCTTTTATTTAAATGAAAACAAATAAAAACCCATGTTGCAGCTATTGCTATTTAGTGCATTTTAGGGAGACTCTAATGGATGCTAGAGTTTTGCTTTTTATTATGAAGAAATTACTTCTGGTAAAATACACCTGATGGAAAAGACATGAGTTTGTTTGAAATATATGCAAAATACCGTTTTCCTTATTTTTTATGGACAAATAGTATTATATGGCACCAAGAATGCTTTCTTCCTTCATTCATTTGGCAAAGAGTAACACGAATACTCCTTTCAGAGATTCACCTCCACGCTGTTTTGCATTCAAGCCGAGCTAGATCTGATGTCTCTTCATGTCACACAGGATGTGCGTGCCTGCTTGCTGTGGTGGGATTGCTCACGGGGAAGCTTGCAGTTGCTTCCAGACTGTTTCCAAACACAGGAGTTTTATGGTTCGAGTTACTGATTAAAGGTCACTTCTCTTTTTGTATTCTACTTTGACACTTCAGATGAGATGAAATTCTTGAATTATAAAGAAATTTAGGCTGTTATGAATTGTGCTGAGCAGTGAGAGCTCAGAGTTCAGCTCCCTGGTGACTGAAAAAGCCCCAGATTGTTCCCCTAGAAGCTTCAAGGGCTGATTTTTAGAAAAGACTTTGTTGAGACCAAAACCTGCAGTTTTGGAGCAGTCTTTTAATTGACAGTGGCTCCATTAGTCTAATGCATTTTAATACCATACATGATTTTAATCTCATAAGCATATTTTATAAATCAAAAGGGAGATGTTCTGTTGTATTTAAAGCTGTTAAAAAGAATATTAACATTATTTAAAAGAACCAAATAGCGTATGGGGATAAGTATGAAACAAAAATAGGATTACGAAATAAGTTCTTCACATAAAAAATGGTACTCTTCATGTGAATAAACATTAATTGCAATTAAGTGTAAAGTGCAATTAAGTATCAACATTCCCTATTCTTGTCTGTTCATTGACTGCAGTAAAATGATTCCTGAACTGGCTCTGGCCTAGTGATACTCATCTACCTGTGCCTGAGGTTTTGCAATGATGCTTCTGATCTCAGGTCACCACAGCCTCATGGGGCACTGGGCTGAATTACTCTGGGACTATTGGAGCTCTCACTCTGAGGGCTTCCCCCCTTCCTCCTTGCATTCCCCCAGGATGCATCAGATGAAAATTGATGGGAGGGTGTCTTAGGCAAAATTATCTTCAAACCATATAATTTAAATTCATTTTGTGAGTTTTCTTTTTAATTTTTAATTTTCATTTAATATCTTAAATATTATCACAAGTTTCTACATTTTCATTTGAGGAGGGTAGGGGGGAAGCTGTGTATGTGCATCCAAATAGCTGTCAGAGAGATATTGGCCAGAATTCCAGTGAACACATTGGTTAAGAGAACTATTCAACAGCAAATCCCAGTTGTCTTGCCTTTCTTTCCCTAAATTACCTCACATATATAAAAAAACCCATGGGGGAAGTCTCACACACTTACTCAGGGAAATGCTTGCTTTACTCCAGTGCAAGGCAGATGAAACTACTCTCTGAAGAGTCTAACTCTACACTTGGTTGGTATTATGACTTTTGGATGGACACACCAGGTGTGTTAACTTGACTCTGTTGCTATGTAATGCAAAAACATTGTATTGATTCTGCATAGCAATTCTCAGTGTGCTCAGTCTTCTGGCACTGAGCACCAGTAAAATCTATAAGTACTTCATAAATCAGATAGAAAAAGCAAACAGTTAAGTACCAAAGCTGCATAGCAGCATACATGCCTTTAAAAAGTTGTTTATTGTCTCTCTTTTTAACTGTAAAGAGCATGTTAAGGGCATTTGATTTTTAGTTACCTGTTGCTAACTGCTCCATTTTAGTGGGAAAGAAAAGAAAAGAAACCTGCTGCAGCTTTTTAATAATTTTGCAGGTCTACAAAGACAAGAAAACAACGTATTTAAATTGAGCAGAAGCAGTAGGGAACACAGGAGTTGCAGTTAACTTTTTCACTATGCTTTTATTAACATTTTTTATAAGGGTGATATATTTTTATATTCTGATCCTTGTGATCTTCAAAGTCAAGCTTTCAGCAGTTATAGGCCTATAAAGATTTTTTTTCAAGACACATATTAGGGTGGGTGGTTTGGGTTTTTTTCATTGCAAAGTGGCTGTTCTGTTTCAATTAGGCTGACTCAAAGAGTAACGTGAATTAAATCTGGAAAGGCACCCCAACTAGGTAGAACACTTCTCAATCTTTAGGAGTGTATGAATTATGATAGCCTTTGGCTAATCATTTTGCAAGATTTATAGCCATTGCATATTCAGTTGCTGACTGTCAACCTTGTCAGGGCATAGAAAGACCAACATGATGAAAGAATCTGCTGTGCCAGTGGCTTTTCTCCACTATCTTCAAAAACACATCTCACAGTGAGAAGTCAGAAAACACAGAAGAGCTCAGGCACCAAAAATGCTTTGAGTAAAAGTTCTTTGAATCTTTCTAAGAACCTGCCCAAAGATCTATTCCAAGTGACCCTGTCTAACAATTGAAACATCTTGTATGATCTAGAAATCACACAAAATAAAATCCACCAAGAGTTGATGGGTTGGTTCTCATCACAGGTGTGTTACAGTGCTCCTCTACCTCTCAGTAGAGATATGAGAAAATTCAAGATACAAGAGAATTCAGCCCAAAAGTCTTGGCAAAATATTGACTCGAACATTCTGCCCTCCACTGAGACAGTAATGAAATCCTCTTGATCTGACAGATACCTTTCACAAAAAAAAAAAATAAGTGATTATTTTCCACCAGGTGTGTTTATGTTTACCACAGGCAATGCACCAGCAGTTTAATGATCAATTGCAGTCAGGATATGCTTGTGTAGACTTAACTTGCTTGTTTTGTTTGTTTTTTAATGACTACCTCTTAATTAGTCACAGTCTCCTCTGGTGATTCACTAACAGCATTAGACAAGAGATGCTTCTTTCTAGCCTCAAATAATCCAACAAAAATTGCTTCACAGCCATCAAACATTGTTTATTCATCTCCATCCTTCCAATAGAGCTACAAACCCTTAGTGATAGTTGAAACAGGCTATAAAAGCAGAGACACAATGGCATCTGCCACTCTCAAAGCTGTTGAAAATTTCTCTTCCATCAGTCCCTACATATTCCAGAAGCAGTCTCCCCAAAAATCAACCCCAATACAAACACCCCAAAACATGCAATTTCAGGGAGACTTTTAAGACATAAACCAAAAAGTGTAATATTAAAATAAGAACTGATTATTCTTTTTATCTTCATAATGGTAGAAGCATTATTAATTCCATAGCAAAGTTTATCTCTCTTTGGTCAATAATTTTGTGTGATATGTTGTTTAAACCTTCTATCAAGATTGGGGAATTCAACCTTTCTCATAGTCCTATCATAACACCTCAGTATGAGGTGGAGTAAATTGTCTTCTACTTCAATCTTTTATTAATAAATAGGAATAATAGTGCATTTCTCAGCAAACAGATGTTGGTGAAAATTTATTGGTAAGCCTGATAGAAGCTCAAAGCATGAGCTTTAAAAAACAGTCTCACTTCTTTGCTGGTGTTGATTGTTCTAGGAAAGGGTGAATAACAAATGATTGATTTTGGTTTCTTAAACTTTTTGAGAGAGTTTAGGCAAATGTGAACTGGAGGCTGGGGAATTTCTAAGCTTCAAGTAAGACTTAGAAAAGCAATAATTATTGAAGAGTGAATGGTAAATATAATTCCTTAAAGGAAACTGAGGCCAGCTGCTTTCCTAAAATTAATCTGTACTTTTTAATATCAACTACACATTGTTCTAACCTATCTGAATTCAGATTAGCTGAAGAGAAGGTTTCAATTACTAGAAGGGTGTTGTAATTAAACCTGCAATGGATAAGCAATTTTTAAAGATAGTAAATGGCACCCTTTTTTCCTTGATACTGCTGCAAGCAATTCCTGGTAGTGAAAAAGGATGTTCTTGGAATTATTTTCTGAGAAATCATTTATTCTTTTGAAATAGTGAAAATAAATGCAGTCCCCTACAGCCAGGCATACTGAGCATTGGGCAGTTGTATCCCAAAGATTGCAGATAGAAACACTGATAGAAAGTTCTGAAGATAAAACAACTGCCTTTTAAAGACTCAGGTGTTGATAAAAATAAAATGGCACATCTAAATAACACAGTTGATACAACTAAAGATTATGGACACAGCTAGAGTTGCTCTTGGGACTGCTTTACTAGCAATACCTGAATAAGACAAGGGAAAATATTGCAGGCTTTTGGAAGAAGATCAGTTCAGTATAGTGGACATGAATCTAATGGAGATGTCAGAGTTTCAGAGCTGTTTTCAGAAAGGAAGACTATTAAAACTGTTTTCACCAATCACATCAGATGATGTACTCTCTTGTAAACCAGATAGGTTACTTGCACGTGTGCTGAGAATGCACTGAGATTAGGAAGTGACCAAAACAGAATGAGGGTGGTCGGATATTTCTTGTCTTGGATACTGCAGAGATGTTTGCGTGTGCATTATTTATAAAAAAATACATTCAACATACATACTTACTTCAATTGGCCAAGCCTAGATTTTTCAAGCACAGCAGGGCCAAGTGTACCAGCACAGGAGAAGGAAGAAAAAAAAAGATGAAAATAAATAGATTAAATTAATTGCTCCATTCACACAGATTCATGTGTTCTGTCTAGCCTGGTGGCCTTTTTCATCCACTGAAAGGTGCTGCCTAGACTTGGGATACTCTGGAATTCAGACTTTAGACTGATTCAAGTTAGAATAATAACATCTATTTCTCTGACGTGTTCTTATGTATTTACAAATAAAATGAAAGATCTTATCCAAGTTCTATAGATGGGGAAACTAAGACGCTGAATATTATGTGATGCGAGTAAGCTTGTCCTGCAAGCTAAGGGACAGGGTCCACCAAACTTGGTTCTATTGCCCCTGGGTCATGTTGATGTCCCTTAGGTAAGGATCACGTATATGAGCTGACAAATGTCATATTTTTTTAATGTATGACATTAGCTGCTTAACAGAAATACTGATTTATGTTTTGGACACACAACAAGTGAGCTCACTGACTCAAGTGAGGCAAGGTCAAGCTATATAATAATAAAGAACTTAAGTATCACACATCAAAAACTGTCTGGGCCTCAGATCTCAGAAATTTGCTATGGGGAAAGATATTTGAGGTTATCAGTTGTCTCTTGCTTGGTTATGGGCCTTCACTTCTCATCCTCCATCTCAACTCTAGTTCCATCAAAAACCTTCAGCCTGTGCCTTTATACACTTGTCCCTGCACCAGATTCATAGTTCTGAGGCTCCACAGCACTGTTCTATTGAAAGACAGCAGTCCAAAGGGAGCATTGTTGGGAAACAGGAATGGGAGGCATAGAGCTTAATCCAACTTCTAGCCCTGTCTCACTGTTCTCCCACCCTGCAATGCCAACCCACAGCTCTGCCTGTGCATGGTGTTTGGAAAGGCAGTCACAATGCCACAAGGGGTGCCATGGCTGCTCATTCTCTCTTCCTCACCCTTAAATGTTCATCTATGACAGAATTAAGGAAGACTTAGATAGGACTGGTTATACTCCTGTCTCTTCCCATGCACCCAGGACAAGAAGTTGTATGTGTGAATATTTGGTTTAAAATGTGAAGGTTCCATGTGTTTTCCAGTCCCTTCTCTAGAACTATTCAATTTGCCTTCAGTGATGCACTCAGATATGATTAAATACATTTCGGAATTGTTGGGCAGGAAGAGATATCCTCGTGGGACTGGAGGCCCCACTGAAGTCAGCAGCTGTGACGTGCACAACAGCCAACCTGACAACAACAAATGTATCTAAAGCACTTGGACACACATCGTTTGAGCATACTGAGCTGCTGATTTACTAACAGCACTTTCAGCTGAAGGCTTGTACATACACCTTTCCAGAAAATGCTTGTACAAATTTAGCTAATGCACTGTATGCAGCTTGTATTAACTTTGTTTGCTGACTTCACTGACCTTCACAGAAACAGCTCCTCATACTGAAGTAAAAACATTTTGTATCTCCTTTTCAATTAACTGCTGCTATTACTCCAAATAATTAACTTCCTAGCAATTAACCCATGGAAAGCAGGAAATAAGAGCTATAAAATAACACTGAATCACAACATATTTAAGCAATTAATCCTGGGAGCTGGAATTTTGGTCAAGTTGGGGTCTGATGTTTTAGTCTACAGCTTTCCAGAAATGTCTAACTGCAAGTTTAGACCCAGCATTAAAACCTGGCATAGTGTGGTACACATGATGGGAAAGTTGTAATAATCCACTCCCACGTATGTAGATGTATTTTATGGAATTTATCCAAATGTACAAAATGGACAAGAATGGGAATATTGTTTTTCCTCTTTCTTTGTTTATATAGTTGCTTTGTAAATTCAGATATGGAGATTATATTCAGAAATTTGAAAGAAACTTTTTCCAATCACTTGTCCAAATTTATCAGTTAAGTATCATCTGCTGAGACACTGAATTCTTTTAAGAAAGAAAGCAACTAACTCTTCCCCATCCTTTTTTTCATTCTTCAGGGAAGATGTATTTCCTTGTAGGCTGTCCCTCCAGAAGGATTTATTTCTACAGATTGCACTCAATATTTTGTTTATACACTTTTATTTAGTAATTTTATTTAAATTGACACCAGCTCAGAGATGATTATCATGAAAGTGTCATTAAGTTTGTAGGATGAAGCAGCCCCACTGCACTTGGAACTTATAAAACCCACAATTATATTTCTTGTTTTACAAGCCTAATTTTCAGCTTCTTGACATAAAAAATTATTCCCTTTCTCACGTGAAGCATTTATATACCAAAGACTTTTTACAATCACTCTCATTTTGCAGGCAGTTTGTTAAAATATTTTACTGGGTTTTGTGGACATTGAGTGAGATAATATTCTTGCTATTTCTTCACTAGCTGAGAATTATTTGTAGCTAAGTTTCTGGTATGAATACCAATATTTAGGAGTCTGGTGCCTCTGTAAAAGTTCCCAGCAGAACACCTGTGGAACTGAATTTCTCACCTGAGGAGGATGGGAGAAACAGTTAAAACAGTAAGATGTTTGCAAACACAGATGTCTTTTCATAGTTAACTTTTTTTAACCAACTTGGTAATGCCTTTTTATTTCTTTAACCAACTGGATAACTGGAAGAAAATGAACATGTCCTGTGACATGTCCCTCTGAAGGATTATATTCCTCATGGAATGCAGCATTTCCAGGAGTCTGCACATGCTGGAACGTTGTGATTTCATTTCACTACATCTGAAGGCTTACTTGAATATAACCCAGCACAGTCTTCAGTGATATCAGACCAAAATATCAGTGATCTCAGTCAAAATATTGCCAAGTAATTGTTGATCGTAAGTGACCGGATAAAGAACACTTATGTTTGACAAGTTTGTGTGGTTATCACCCGAGAAAATGTGCTGAGGAAAAAGAGCATAGGGAATTCAGCAGCACAGTGGATGGAATTGGAAATTCCTCTAAGATTGTCATTGTTTTCAAACTAAGCAACTCCTTGAGCCGACATTAAATTATTCATTTGCAGCCCCCAAATTCCCATAAAATGATCCCCTTTCCACTCTCCATTTGGATGACAGTGCAGAAGAAACATGACTGTTTGCCTGATGGGCTATATGATTTTGTTCACACATATCCAGAAATAATGGAATGAGTCCCTCAAACTTTCAAAAAATAATTTTCATCCAACAGAGACCTAAACTATGAAAAATTTCACCCAGCAGCCAGAAGTTTTCAGAAAGTTATAAGCTGCTGAGAATGGGGATAGCATGGCAAACGTCACACAGTCTGAGCAGTAGTAGTCATTTTCTCTCCTACTGTAATATGTAGCTGTATAATTTATTCATGTTCCAAAATACATTAGGTAAAATTAATAAATTCCCAGTGCTGGTAGACTTAACTCCAATCCTCTAAAAGTCAATACAGTTTCTCATGTGTAAGATTAAAATGGGAGGGTTTCCTCAATTAATTGTTTTCCAGTTGCACTAAATGAACAAGATTCCATTTTGGTTGGAAATACAAAGTGCTTGTCAAAATGCCACTTCCTACTGAATTTCAGCTTCCTGCCCTGGGAAAACAGCCCTTAATAGCTTCCCCCTCCCTCCATTGACTAGCTCTCTTCATATTTTCCCTGCTTTTTGAAAAAATTACGGCAATCCCCATGAACAAAAATGCTTGCCTGCAAAGTATATTGTTTTAATTTAATTCTTCAGAGAGGAGAGCTCTTCACAAATTAAAACACACTCTTTTCTAGCTACTGAGCTGCAGTGCCTCCTTCTGCTTTTTTGTGATCATCTCCACTTTTCATACTGAAGTGAGTTCCTTTTGTTGTTCATTTCAAGAATTCCATGGCTTGAATTTTTGTTGGTTTATTTTTTTACATAGAAATTGGAATTTTTTTTCCCACTATATAAAAATCTGTATATATAGGATCAGAATCAGGGCAGGGTGTATATATATAATTACCCATTAATGTCTTATCCTTGGACCATTAATGGGTAAAGACAAAATTTATTTTCACCAGGAAAAAATTAAGCCCCTAACGTATTTAAATCGTTTTGAATTAATAGGCAGCCTTCACTGCAAAGTTTGTTTCTTGTATTACTTTTTTTCTTGAAACCATCAGAAATTTCTGTTTTACAGTAAGGATTGCAGTGTGTTCTAAGCAGGCCAGGACTTCCAAAGCATTATTTAAATGCCTCAGCTGAATATCAGCATTCTTTCATCCTATTTCACACACTGAAGTACCAAAAGGGTAAATAACTTGCAATATCATTTTTGACTGACTTGACTTTGAAAAAGGCACAACCTACACAAACAACTGAGTAGTTGTTAGGTGCTTAAGGATCTCAAAATGATCCCATATACTAGTCAGCTAATGCTGATAATGATTATAAACACCTCAGTTCATCATATTAATGAGTTATAGCCAATAGAAAAGGACAAAATATATAACTTTTCCACAAACTTAGTTAAATGTCAAGGTTTTTAAAGGCCTAGTTAGCAAGTATATTAGATGAGATATGTCAGTTTCCCAATTTACGACTCTGACTTGTCTCTTGTGATTCCTTATAGCCTCTAGCCATTCTCCTCTTACCTGAGGCATTCTCTGGCAAAAACCTGATGCTTCCAGTCATTCTGCATTCTTGTGTTCCTTCAAAAATAATTGGACAGGCACCTCTCCATAAACAATCATCATTAGTCATATAAGGTACACAGATAAGAATACCATACAAATAAGTTTCAATAGAATGTCTTGAGCCAAATAATAATAATAATTTGGCCAGCATGCTTAAAATGTGATTGACAGGGAGTTAATGCACTTAACACTTTTTCCAGCAGGCTGTTAAAATTAGTTCCTTGATGCTCAAAAAGTCCTGCTCCCAGAAAAGTGACACCGACATTGACCAGTGAGTTTGTTGCTGTTCAGTAACCTGCTCCATTTCCAGACTATATGATTAAAGTCATTATGGGAACTGTCAGGAAGAGGGGAAAAAATGAAAACTGTCATAAGAAGCAACTGTTGGAAATCTTGGGATTTTTTTTTTTATAATGCTAAACTATTTTAAAATATTGTCTGTAATTTTAATATCACAATATCCAGCCATATAAGAAGGATCCATGTAATAAAATAAATCCTTTGAGGTTATACAAAGAAATGGTATATATGAGCATCTTTATTACATATATAGTAGGAAGAAAATTAATCATAAATTTCCTGTTGCATGAAAGGAGTGAATTAGCTTACAAAAAAATTCCAACTATTCTTATTTCAAAATTTATATCAGATCTAAATACTCTACATTAAATAAATGAAATAGAGAGTGGGGAGAGAAAAAAAAGGATTCATAATTGCAAGAATTTTGGTTTTTAAAAAAAAGCCTGTTGTCAATGTAATGCTTTCTAACATCAATCCTACAGAGCCATTAAGATACCTCATGAGAATGCAGTAAATTAGAAAGTTTAAAATCTCCTAATTTCAACTTTCAACTTTTGTAAATTTATTTCAATATTTGATGCAATTATATATGAATAATTTTACAGAATATCTTATGCTCTTAAATACCCACTAAATTCTGTTTTTGCCAACCCACCAATTGCACTGTAAATTGTTGTTAGTTATATAGAGATTGCAATATATGTCTGTTGCTCAGACATAAATTATAGTATTTGTTTTGGACTTAAAATTGATTTAACAAATTCACAAATACTTAAAGTGTCTTAAGATCGGGAGGTTTTACATTTCAGTGTAATGATCTGACCCTTTTCTTACTTACGTTCAAAATATTTTTATAGATTCAAGAGGGTGCTTAAGATGATAGTGTCCTTTATACAATAATATCAACACTACAATTATCTCATATTTATTTTTCTTTTCTCACCTGCTACGCCTAGGTTTTGACATTAAGAATATTGCTTTTGATATTTTCAGCATTAAAAACCACTTTATACTTTGGTTCCATTTTACTCCCAGTCAGAAAGATCAGAAAAAGCTCAAGTCACACAGTGAGAAACTTTATCCACTGAATGAGACATTATCCATTCCACCAGACTACAAATCAAAGAGTATCTCTTAGGCTGCTTAAAAATTCATTTTAAAATCTGATCCTGATTGTACTTTTATGGTAATTTCATACCATCAATCATCCTTTTACCTTTAGTCTCTAGGTCCACTGCTTTCCCCATAGATCTCATTCTCTCTACCTCATTATAATTCTTTAGGTGAGAAAACAGGGTAAGAAACCTTAACAGAAAATGAGAGAAAGATGTAAATTTCTTGAGAAAAGTCAGGTTCACTAAGAAGCACAGCTAATGATATGTTCTGATCTAGGATTTTTTTTTAAATTAAAAGATGGAGGGAGATAGAATAGAGTGAAAAACACATTTGCCATGCAAATAATATGTTTGTAATCTGCATTCTAACTCAATAGTATCATTTGTACAACCAAGCTGTCAAAATATCTTCTTAGATGGAGTTCTTAAAAAAAAAAAAAAAACAAAAAAAGAAAAAAAAAAAAAAAAAAGAGAAAAAGAATGAAGTAAAGATTTTTGGATCTCCACAAAACTTTTCCTAATTAAATGCTGAACTTCCTAGAATTCTGTACTTTCCATTACCAATGAGGATGAGCCATCTTTGCTAATACTATAGATTATGTGAATTGCAGTAATTAGGAAATGGAACTAACTGAGGAGTCCTGGAAATATACTGATCAAAACCCCTCTCTTACACCTAAAATTGAAGCTACAAAATTATGTAAAATGAACATAAAACCTTTTTGGTGTGTTCAGCAGTGGTGGTGCCTTCATTAGGCTGATCACAGGAAGGGAAATCTGCTCTGTGTTGTTCCACCAGTTCTTTGTGGCAGCTACAGTTCTTGGAAATTGTCAAAATCTGGTCTACTTGTGGTGGCTTCTACAAGAGCTGTACTTTCCCAGAAGTCAGTGTTATAGTTTCACTCTTTTCATTTGAATCCTGGCCATAATGAAAAGCCTTTTTTACAGCATTGGGAGATATGAGAAATAATGAAACCACTGTTTGAGACATGTGGGCTGGAAGAAAAACTGTTGTTAATCACAAGGGAAAAGGATTTTTCCAGTACTGTGGGCTCGTCCATGTTACAGTTCCTAATGTCTTTAACAAAATGTAGCCATAAACCACTGAATTCTGGTAATAGCAATAATCCCGCCAAAATGGTTTGTTACCAGCAGTTAGTGACCAGTTTCTTAGTTAATGGCCCGAGGGGAAAGGCTTTAAAAAAGCTGTATGCACTGTTTCCTCTCAGGCAATTTAACTGGCTGCATTAAACTGTATTTTCATTGAGCTTCCTAACATTTGTACTCTGATAAAATTCTAGTCAGGGAAGGGAATGAGGTGGTGGTGGAGTATGTCATCACTCTACTTTGTAAGAGAAACACTAAAAAAAAAGCTATCTAGTGTCTTCCTAATCTGAATAATGTTAGGACTTGGTTCTGATGGTAATAATAAATGCTAAAGTATTTAAATATCATGTAAAATTAAGATTAATTAGCAACTTTATCTCAAGAAAGATGAAAGCGTCTTCAGCTTTATGATACAATGCCCTTGAAACAATCAGGAAATACAAGAAAAAACATTATGTTCTTTCATGCAAAATCAAAATGCTAATATGAAATGCTCATTTATTTTCATAAACCAAGTAAAAAGAGTGCCTTATTTGGAGGAGTATCACACTCTAGCATGATACTTGATAATATTAAAAAGTTAATAAAACATGAGTATAGGAGGGCACATAAAGCAATTAATATACAGTTTTCATTTGTATTTTACTGAGTTAATACATGGTTTCACAAAGTGTTTGCAACTATGTCGCTGATGTGCTGACTTATACAAGTGGGAATTTTTTTTAAATATACATGCTTTATCCATACTTCATAAAAAGCATTTTCAGTAGATGAAAATATTGTACAGCACAGTGCTCTATTAAAAGGTAAAACAAGAATATTCCTTCACTATTTTAGTTGTGTAACAAGCTGTAAGTCAGTCAAATCCATAAACAACCTTATGCTGATTCCTCTGCCTGCTCCACAACTCACTGGAATTAAATGGCATCTCTTCGTTTTTTGCTCACATGGGTAAAAAAACTCATTAATCAGAATTTTTTTCCCAAGTATGGCAATAAAGTCAAAGGAATGATTGGCATTACACAGAACATTCTGTAACATACACACAGGAATATAAGCTCTCATTAGGCACAGCATATTAAAAAAAATCCAAAACAAAATACTGCACATCTTTGCTCACGCTATATAGGATGCAGGAATGGCAGGGAAAAGAATCACATGTAGGGATGTGGGGGTGAATGGAGAGAATTTGAGGGTTCTGGAATCCCAGCAGGAATAGAAGGAATCAGCTCTAGGGAACTCTGACAACCTGCCTTACTGATTTGGGGAAGGGCTGTAGACGGCAGGATCCCAAGGGAAGCTGCTTTTGTGCAGGACACTGAAGTAAGGGTTTATCGGGACAGAATTACTCTGTTTATGCATGGCCTGTGTGAGGTCCTTGAGCAGCTGGTGCCATTACTCAGCCATGTCATATGTGGTAAGACAGTGAAACTGGCTTTTTCATGAATCTTGCTTTTATTAAAGTCATATTGGAGCATTTTTTTTGCTGTCAGGTCCCAGTTCAAGTCTCTCTACCATCCACCACACCACAGAGAGAATCCTATTCCCAGTAATTTGGGATCTACCATAGCTATTATAAGGACTAGACTAATTTCACAAAACTATCAGTGGTTTAAAACAGCATTCTTGGGCTGAGGTGGGCTCATTCTGACTGTGTCATCTAAGTAGAAAGTCAACTGAATTATGGAGAGTAGAATGAACTATACCCGAGGCAATTATTTAGAAATAAACAGACATGCTGCTTATTGGAAACAGACCACTCATACAGTTATAGCATTCATAGAGCATCTTAAGTAAATAAATAAACAGCATTAAAAATTACCAAAATGGAACAATTAGGTAGGAACCCTGGAATTTTAGCATAGCTATGTGGAAATGGGAAAGGGACAAAGAAAACTAGCAAGAAGTGGAGAGAAGGGCTTATGATTTGAGAGCAGAGACAAACGTTATCTTAGGAAGGAAAGGCTGAATAATACACTTGGGAAAGGTCCTAATACTGAAAAATCCTTATTTTAAAGAGTAGACCTTATGTTACATTTACAACTTACAATTATAAGCTAAGACATTGTTCTTTAATAACAAAATACTAACTGCCTTTTTTTTTTTTTTTTTTTTTTTTTAAAAAAAAAAATATTAATGTCCTTTTTTTTTTTTTTTTTTTTTGTTCTCTGTGTGTGTGAATATAAAGGGAGTTTGAAAACCTTGTGTTTTTTGGGGTTCTCATGGCCTTCTCAATCCTCAAAATATCAGATGTTAATTCTGGTTTTGCTGGAGGACGTTTTTGCGGATGTACCTCCTGTACCTTAATTGAAGTGATAAGAGAGAAGGGACTGAACATTTAATAATACATTCTTCCTTCAAAAAATTAATGAAACAAGAGTATGAAACATTAATGGAATTACTTCATATTAAACTATCTGGAGAAAGTGCTAAACATAAAGGGCCTCGTTGTTGAGGTGAAGGTATAGGTTAAGTGCTCTGTTTGCATGGAAGGGGATTGGAGGGATCTGGGCTCCCCTGGACATTGTTTCATCTCTCGCCCCTACAAGGGGCTGAGCTGTTACATCCACTTGTCTGAGGCCAGGCAAGGTTTCAAAACATCAAACTGAAGACTATCCCTTTTGAGCTGAGGGACGCCTCTGTTCAAAAGCTGAGCAGAGGAAGGAAAAGAGAGTGGACTAAAAACAAGAGAAAGAGATGAGAGAGAAGAAAGGGGCTTTCTTGGCATCAGAGCTGGCTTGGTGCTGTCTGATTTGAATGTTTTGAAAGCAGAATTACTTCAATTTGGATCATCTCTGTTAAAAATGAAACAGGTGGTGTTCATGTTGAGTCCAAAGACACTCAGAAGCTGGGGCATTTCTCTTTCAGCTGTAGAAATCTTAGAGCCATTGTAAAATCCCGATTCTGCTATGATTTTGAATGCAGCAGCATTTGTTTCACACTGAGCTGACAGCAGAAGGCATCCAATGTAGGGAAAGTTCCTACCTCTGAGAGCCTCCACAGAAAGAGTTGGACTGGCAATAGCAACTTGATTTCTAGATAGTTTTTTTACACTGATGATGAAGCAACAGCTGATGACCAAAGTTGTAATTTGAAAAAATTGCAGCTGGTGGCTTTTGTGTTTAACAGTATTGTGGTAATTTAGAAGCTGCCAGGTACAAAATTAACCATTTTAAGGTTACTTCTTCAGAGCATTCTGTCATTAGGATGACTGTATTCCCTACCAGTTGTTTCGCAGGAAGTTGTTAGCTCAGGAGGACTGGCAGACAAGTGCCCTGCTGGTGCCAAAGCAGTGATTCTTTGCTTACTTGCTTTGCTCCTATCATTCTCCAAAGAACTCTCAACTTGTTTAACTTCCCAATGTTTTATTTAAATCTCAGTGAGATAATGGATCATGAGAAAAGACCTCCTATTTCATGGCTGAGCCTGCTTTCAAATCTGCAGGCTCAAACAGAATTGCACAGTGTTATGTGACCCTTTGCACTGCCTGTTCTGTCAAAGCTTTGGACATATCCTGCCCAAGTGGTCAGTGATGAAGAGATCTCTGCCATGATTTCTGGATTAGAAATGGTGTGAAAATACAGCTCTTCCATTAGAAAAAAAAAAAAAAAAAANNNAAAGGGGTTGAAAAAAACAGCTCTCCAAAAAAAAAAAAAAAAAAAAAAAAAAGAAAGAAAGAAACAGAGAAACACACAAGTTGATTTTGTTTAAAATCTTTTTCTACTTTACTCCTCATGCTAATACATTTGTGACAAATATTATTTTCCGGGATGACATTTGTACAGTCGGTCTATAGGAAATGTCAGCGAGAGGAAAAAAAATCCTGCATTAATCTGCATTCTGAAAGACTCCTCATTATTTCTCATCCAAACTAGAAGCTTACTAAATAACAAAATAGCATGCAAATAATTAAATAATGCAATTAAGCTCATATAAAGTTAGAGCCATCCAGAAATAGCAAGGGAAAATTGCACACCGTATTTATAGGTGTATATATGATTTATAAAAGAAAAAGTGATGGGGTACTGATTTTATCCACACTTTATATTCTTATCACTCATGTAGTTAAAAAAATATCTAAATTAAGGTGATGCTGTGCTATGGAACAACGTACAGTAATGAAATAAATGGAATTGTCAGGGGTCATCTTCATGGACCCTTTCAAAACAAATTTCTGTATGAGAACTGCAGTGGTGACAAAATGGAAAGTTCAAAAATATCAACCATGTATGAGATTTTAAAAATGAATGATGGTAATTTCTCAGTCTTTTTAGCAGATTAGATAACACCTAATGTCTGCAAGAAATTGTTTCCCAAATTTTTGTTCTGAAAAGTGAGACAATGAGCAATCATTCCTTGATGACTTTCTTCCTATTAGTAATGATTATAGCAGCCTCCAGTTACTTCTTTTATCAACTCTTTCTAATTTATGTCAGCCTTTCTCTTACCTAAACTTTTCCCTAACCTCAATTGTCTCAATGATTATGCACAGATCCAAGTATGAACCCTCGGGGGGAATGTCATGGCGAACAGGGGAACCCTATACACATTCCTAGTCCCCTAAAAAATGAGGAATGCCCACTGTGCCAATCCAGTCCAGTCTTGCCTTAGGAATATAAAACCGTGCAGTTTCATAAATGTCCTGGTCCAGAAACTGAGGTACAGTCTGACACATTACAGTCTGTGTAATTTTCTTTAACAAGAGAAATTACTGTAAGTAAAGGGATTTTTCTTCATATTTTGTTTTAATGAGGAAGATTCAGAAAGTTCCTGATACCAAAATCAGAAAGGGTCCTAGGGAAAGAAGAAACATTCTTTTGACTGTCTTAAAAACAATCCAATTTAAGCTTAGAGCAGAGAACAGAAGATACCCAGTTCAAGGGGTTGGGAACAAGGAGATGTGTGACCTGCAGGGCCAGGTAGAGGGAAGAGTCCTTTTAGTTTGGAAACTAGAAAAAAAGTAATTGCACAGAAGATATTGACAGAACATAATAACTAACTCTGTGTAAATAATTTCAAATAGATTAGAAAACATCTGCATGTGGACAAGTGGCATTTATCTAGAGTCTCTTTCTTAAGTCAGGTTGTGAAGTTCACGCAGTTGCAAAACACCGAGAAATGAGTCTGGGGTAAAAGTCTTTCATATAGCTGAGAATTTAAAATTAATTATTTTAAAATTATTTAATAAAATCAGTCATACTCAAAATTCAGATAATTTTATACTGAATCCTTAGTCTATTGAACAAGTAAACATAAACTCAATACAATTGCAGGAATTAGTAACAGAGAGAATATCTAAGGAAGGAGAAATCAGCTCTTTTGCTAACGTGCTACAGATTGATGAGAAGTAGACTTAATTTTAAATAACTTGAAGGGTCTTTGACACTACAGTAGGGAGCAATCAGATAATAAGACAGTTTTCTCTGCCCTCCAAAGGGTCCCTCATTAGTATCCTGCTCAGATTTGCTAGTCAGATTTTTCAACCAATCCCTTATATCCTGTTGGTCTTCAGCCTCCTGAGAGTATTTTTATTCTTTCCTAAATTTAAGGACTTTAGAAAGAGCATTTGGGAAGTTGTATTAAATTATAATTTGTTTCTTCCTAATTTGTTATATTGTTGACATGCCAAAAGAAAGTTGGAAGTTGCCTACAGGTATTTATAAAGTGAATTATCTTTTTAACCTACAAATAGGCACCACTAGCAATGAAAACCTCTCCCTTATGTACCAAATCATGAGCAACACTCCCAGAGCATTTTAGACACCTCAGGAAAGTGTTTCAAAAGTCTCTGTTCTACAAAGACTATGAGAGTCTGACATAAAGAGTCATCTCTGCTGAGAAGAGCAGCAAAAGTGCTGCTTGTAATCATGAGGGCAACTTTGCTCACAAAAACAAGTAAAGCAGAAGGCACTGAAGTTACTCCCATGGAGTTGCAAAGGTCTGGGTGAGCGTGTGATGCACACCCCCAGTAGCTCCTGTCCTCCACAGCCATGGCAGCAATGTCAATAACAGACAGCCAGTCCTACGGGTCTGAGAACCCACAGAAGAGAATGCTCTGAGGAGTCCTGACAAGCAGCGCCCTGGGACTTACTTTGCTTACAAGAGGCTGACTGCATTCTTTGTGCTTTTGGCAGCATCACTAAAAAAAGGAAAAGAAAAAAAAAAAAAGGCATTCTTGGATCTCAATTTTGTTTTCTATTGTTGAAAATTATTTCTGAAACCAAAAGAATACGGCCTTCCATCTGCTAGACGAAAAGTACAATGTTAAAAAGATAAAAAGATCAAAAACTATTTTGGGCTGGTAGACTGAGCAAACACAGTATGGAAGTTAAAGATAAAATATCTATAGAAACTATGCTTTTAGACATTAGATTTTTGAGAGAGGGCATGTCTTAGTGTAAAAGAAATTTAACATATTTTGCCATCAATTTTTTTTAATAAATTTTAAATTTTCTTGCATAATTTGGGGTAAATTCAAAATTTAACTCAAATTTGAAAAACATAGATAGCTTGTTTCTATGATATGTTTCCCCCCTCCTTTTTTTTCTTTTTATCTGTTTCTCCTGTTGACAAAAAGTCAACAACTTTCAGTGTAGTATTTTTCTAGTGTCACAAATGTGACCTTGATCACCCTTTCTTCTGTTAAGTCTTCAGAACCTTCTTGTCACAGCCAGCCATACTTTTCCAGAATAATACTAAACAGCTTGAGAATTTATTCAGTCTTCAGTTCTAACTATATCTTTTTCTGTTCCCTCTGATCAATCTGTCTTGAGTGCTGCTTTACCCTGGTGTATTGTTTTTTTTCCTGCCCATATTTCTGAACAAGTCTATTTAGAAAGTCTGTTTCATCAATTTTAACATCAAACTCGATCATTACCTGTTTTGCCTTAAAAAAAAATAAACTTTGTGGAATCCCATAACATCCTAACTTCAGAGCAGCTGTCTACCTAGTAAAATAAAGACACAACTTCATTATCATGTGTCGGCATCCCTGGTTAGCAAAACCAGCTAGCTCTGGAAACAATAGCCCAACAAAGGAGGGTGCAGCACGAGCTTTGCGAGGCAGGAGTGCGCAGGATCTTTTTCCCAGGATCCTTGGAAAAACTGCACTTGGCTGTACAAAGCCAGCACAGCCCTTGATCTGACCACAGAAAATAAGGAACTGCTCTTTCATGAGGGCCTTATTCAATATTCTAGACTGGAAACTTCTTTCTTCCTAATTTTATTTAATTCATGCACTGTCTCTGCCACTGCAGATCCCACCTACTGTCCTGAAACAAAAGCACGAGCTGTGAGTTGGGTCAAATACTTTGTTAATAATTTTTAATCCCAAAATAACACAGGGCACTATCATAATTTTTTACTAAAACATTTTCTGCACTGTTTTAGTAGCATCACTTATTTATCCTAATAAGAGGATAAATACACCTGCCAAATCAGGCAGAAACAGATGTCCTGTCTTTATGATAACTTTTCTCTCACCTATACAAAGGTATATGACATCTCAGTGCAGAATTATGACACAGTCTTCCCTGTCTGGATGTTTCCTTCTCACTCTTCTATCCACTGGTTTACACTTCGAAATAGTTCTATGTAGTCTTTACCCCTTTTCAAAGCCAGACACAGTTCTATGGTTGAATACTATGCTTTTTCCTTTTTTTCTTTCTTTTTTGTTTTTTAGTTGACTATTTGTTGCTGCATTTTAAAGTGCTATTCAAATTTGGAACACAATACATCGATGAGCTGGTAGACTTAATGTGTGCATATAAAACCACATATATATTTATATATGCTGATCCATTTAGAACACCCCTTATTTAGGAAATGTATTATTAATTATGATCTCAATAATGACAAAACAACTAAAAATCAATGCACTATGAATAATTCTGAAAGTAAAGATATTTCAGGTATGAACTCTGAAACATCTGTTTTCCTGATTTTCCTTATTTAGAGAATAATTCTGAAAATCGCATTGATTTTATTTTTTTTTTCTATTTCCATCACATGATACAATAAGTGAAAGGCGGTCATAGGCCATGTTTTCAGCTTGTGAAAATAGCATGACTAAGTGAGAGATCCTTTATGCTAGCTGAGAATCCAGCCCTATATTTCTAAACACTACTCATTTACTATTTAGAATGTATTCTTAATTTAAAGAGTATAAGCCAATGAAATCTGGTGTATATATCCACAGGAAGCTGTGAAACATACTGCCTGTAATTAAAGAAATGAAGGTCAGATTAATACCCAATACCAGTTCTTGCTAAGATAATTTATGTTCCTTCTAGACAAAAGAAACACAAACAGTTTCTTATCTGCACTTTAGAATGGAGCCTGATACAATGCTACATGGGAGTTATTTTTAGCAATGGAATTTTTAAAAGAAAGTATGTAGGGAATTCACTGAAGAGATGCTGTGTTGAAGGCTGAAATACTCAAGCTAAGAAGAAGCTGTGAGTAGAGTTCGTAAAGTGAGGGAACAAATCACATGTAATACATTCAAAAAATGTCTTGGGAATAAATGAGCCAAAGATGAGAGGAAGTTTTAAACACAGCAAGACAGAGAAGCATCCAAATATACAGAGAAGAAAATCACACTGAAGGTTGGACTGATTTCAGTGACATGAAATGTAAAACTACAGAACACAAAATAACTTGTTTAGGGACTAAATGTGGAGAATGTTTATGCAAGACCAAGTTGAACTTCCGAGTATGTTCAATTTTCAGAATTACTGTTAAGTACTGCTAAGTAAATATCTAAAGCCTGGAGAAGGAAGTTGCAGTACATAGGAAAGACAAGTTTTAGTGACAGCTTTGGAGCCATGAAGTCCAGGGCATGTTATACAGGAGCACAAGTTCCTTCCATACAGAACAGAATTCTAACTGGCATCTCATTCAAGATCTTGGACTCCAAGGGTTCTATCAGTGTCACATTATTACACTTTTCTAAGTCACCTTCAGTTTAGCTAATTTCATCCCTGGCAGGAAGGGACTATATATTTGCTGTCTTGTCCCATTTCCTCTGATGCTCCTGCAATTTATACCACACCAAGGTGTGGGATTTGTAGGGCTTGCTTTGACTTTATCCCTGGCAAAACAGGTCTGAAGAACTGGGCTGAGCAGCCACTGCTTTTTGGTTTCAAATATGACTACTGGGTTTGTGTGTTTGCTGGAATGATTTTATCAGTGTCATAATTTTAAATTTTTTAATCTAATTCCCCTACCAGCCATAACTGATCACATTCTATAGCAAATAACTTATATGAGGGCATGAAATTTTTTGCTGCACCAAAATCTTATGAGGATTCTTAAACATAAATCCTCTGTTCTCCTGTAAATCTACCTGCTCTGCTGGAATTTCCTTCTTGGAAAAAAATCATTTTTCCAGCATCAGTCACTCCTTTATCTCAGCTTTTGCATTGCTGTACAGGAAAGGTCAGCTCCAAGCAACACTACTGTGTGTCATTCTCTCGACCTAGTACTGGATCTCTCTTCTCATCTCTGCTGGATGCAGCAGTGCTGGTTTCTCTTCTTAGGAAGAGCACTCTTCTCCATTTCAGAGTCTGCTGCTTTCCTACCTTTTTACTGAGGAAAGAATAAAGCATAAATATCATCACCTTCTTCTAACACAGCACCAATTCCCTGGCACCCAAACAAATAAATCAAAGCCACCACTATTAATGGAGTTTTTTGCAACTGAGATGATATGCTAAAAGGATACTTTGTGTTCCTTTCCCTTAAGAGAAATGCCAAATAAAACTGTTACTCTGTTTAAATGGTGCCTGACTGAAGATCTTTAACATGTGGAATAGAAAAAGCAGCAAGAAAATAGTTCCTTTATCAGGATATTCCCACCTGGCAGTTCAAAACTATCTTACCAAAACTAGCTGAGAATGGAAAGTCTGTTTACATGTTATATCTGCTCTGGACATCTCACCTACCCTTCGTAACTGCCTGGCACTGTACTTGGCAACTCTGAGATCGGTCCCCTGCATACCCAGTTGTATTTACCTACATTTTCACTCTCCTTTTCTCACACAATACCCAGCCTGACAGTGCTCTTCCTCTCTTTTCTTTCCAGAGGTTTATTTAACAGGTTTCTAATAACTTACCCTTTTCCACTAATATTAGTTATTCTTCTTTTTCTCATTCTAAATAATATTTTTAAACCTTTCATCCTCCTCCAAGCTTCCTGATGTTTCTTCACTAACCATTCATATTTCTTTGAACTACTTCTTTTCTGTCAAGTTTATTCTCCTTCTCTTTCAATGTTTTTCTCAATGTCCATATTTATTTCAATCCATATATTTTTTTGAAAAGTCATCCTCAGTTTCATATTCATCCTTTTCCAAAGGAGTTTTAATTCTTAAAGTGATATCCTTGCTCTTCCTAATGGTAAGTTTCAGGTCAGGTCAGGTCAAAACACTGATGAACGAATGTCTACAAATTGGCACTAAAAGTACAGTTTGTTACAGAGGATCTTTTCAGGGTTTTAACTCCCTTCTTGCTTTAAAAGTTCCTTTACTGTATTTAACTGTATCACCATGGAGAGGCTTAGCATGAACTGACTACAGTGAATGTAAAGGCAAATTATGAAGTGCACCAGCATTGGTTTCATAACTTACACAGCCCTGTCCATTATCCTACACAAAGCAATTTGGGCATCTTCTCCCCATTAGTAACTAGCAGCATTTGACCTCAATAATTAAAGACCAATATAACCACTTTAATTTCACCAATTAAAATTTTGTTTACTAGCCATGAGTATCTATTTTGTTTTTTAAGATTAGATGAGTCAGTTTTATAGTTGATTTTTTTTGTAGTACAACAAAATTCTAGTCAAAGTAAGCAGAGAACAGAGTGAAGACGCGGTATCACAGAAGAAGGAGCCTTCCACTTCAATGCATAATTCATTTGTGAGCCATGGAGGCCATAAAAATCTGAGAACAATAAATAAATATAATCTGCATCACAAAGCTTGGGAGTGCTGAGTGGGGGTTACTCACTTGAGCCCAAAGACAGTGATAAGACTTTGGTTCTGGCTGCCCTGCCGAAAGCTCCAGGACTGTGTTAATATAATAAAAGCTATGATCGGATCCCTTCAACCTCAGGTGCAAAGAAAATGCTGCAGCAGAAAAGCTGCTTTCAATTGTTTCTAAAACAACTGAAGAAAATAAGTGGAACATGTTGCTAATCTGAGCTGATGAGAAGAATGTAGAAAATTAAGAGACCTTTACTCCAAAAAGATCTTCGGTGGCTGGAGGCAATGAGTGCAGGAAATTTACTGTGGGCTATAATAATTGCTGCCTGCCCTGGGAAACAGCATCAAGGCCAGAGCAGTCATGGCTCCATGCAAGCACATCCTCTAATTATTGAAAAACCTGTGTAGAGTCTCAATGTTAATCAGTCTCTTAGAGACTTCAGCTTTATGTAGTTAGTGCAGATTTATGGCATTTTCCTTTTCTTGTTATTAAAACTGATATTTCACAAGGAAGAAACTATCTCCAGACAACTGTTAAAATGCAAAGTTTCAGCCATAAAAGAGAACTGCAGAATTATTCTGAGACTATTCCACAGAGAACCCAAACAAGAAGTGTAAGAAACAAAACATCAAAGACACATGGAAAAATGGAAAAAGATGAGACTTTAAAATATTAACTAAAGACTCAACAGTTGGCCTATAGATTCAAGAGGTTATAGTGTAATTAATTAAGTGCTTGTTACAATTAGGGAAATAAACAGTGCATATGCTAATGCAACATGAATAATACATAACTATAAAAAAGTAAAACAAATTGAGAGGTTTGCACAGTCACATTACTGGAGTCATTTGCATTATTGTATCAATGATGTACTTAAAAAACAAACACAGAACTTCAAAAATTTATTGCAAGGCCAGAGTTTGCTTCCTATTATGAGTGCTGCAATAATAATGTAATGTACAAATTCTGATTATTCGACTGAGATGATTTTATATTATATTTTGGTCCCTAATGCTGGAGCAACTTGGAAACATTATACACACTGGTCTTGGACAAATAATATGTTTAATCAGTATTTCACATCTTCTACCATCCGGGTCTCCAGATTTCTGGAAAATAAAGTGGGAAAGTTGTACATCTCAAGATCTTTTCTGTTACATATTTCATCAATCCCTACTTTCCAGAAATACCTGCCACTTCATAAATAGATGAACCCTGGGAGAGTTCAGAGAAATGAAACCACAAAAATTACCAACTTCTATGTCACTGACAGCATTTGAGAAGGGCTTGGGGGTGGGGAGAGCAATAGATGTGTTATTCGCACCTCATTTGGTTGTCATCGTTCTGAAAAATATGAAATAATTGATCTCATTGTCTACAGGTTTTAATTTACTACTGATGGCTCACTGTGCTCTTCAGTGGCCTAAATTAGCATCAAAATAATCTTTCTGGAAAGATGTGCATAAATACTGCATAAAAACTGACCGTAGATTGTACTTATAACCCAAAAGTGGCACATTTATTCTGTCTAGAAAAAGACTGTGCAAGATACCCAATTATCTATATGAGAACAGGAAGTTCAAAAGATGTAACTGGAATAAGCAGTGGGAATGCCTGAATCAGAGCACAAGACTGGAATCAAAAAAGGAGATGCAAACTGACACCTGACATCAGCTCTTTATTCCATTTAAGATGCTAATACTTGAAAAGAAAATAAGGACTAAAATACCGTGCCATATGTGCAGGAAAGATGCAGAATCATTTGAAGTATAAAAAATTGTATGAAAAAGCAAGCAATGTGTTCAAGAATTCTCTTATCAGTGTAGAAAGCTCTTAGATGTAAAGACATCTGGGACATTATTTTAGACTAACTTGCAGCTGTAACCTTAACTATGGTCGTGTGATAACTTAAATCATGTTGTGCACTCAAAAGTGAATCACAGCTGCAAATTTTACTACCAGATTTATTCTGAAGGTGCCATCAGTTACAACAATGAAAATACATTGAAGCATTCGAGTGTTTTGTCTTCTGTTAAGATTATGACCATGTCCTACTCACTACCAGAATAAATAGTTCTCATTTCAAGATTGAACTTGAACAAACACCAGCTAATCCTGAGAGGAAAAACATGCAGTGGGATCGGTATTTTATTCCCAAAATGACATTTGAAAAATATATCCCCATGTGAAGTTGGCTGTTACCAATGCAACAAATACTGCAATAATTGTGGCAATAGCAAATGGAAATAACAGGGGCAGCTTGGAAAGCCGTGTTTGTGTGTTGCTGTTTTTGTGAGCCAGGCTGTGCTGGCTTTGACTCAGTTTATATTCTTCCAATGGCTGATAGGGATCTGTACTTTGGATTTGTGCTGAACACAGGGCTGATAATGTGGAGATGTTTCCTACTGCCACGTTGGCAAGGGGGTGTGGGACGGTGGGAAGAGTCACAGCCAGGACGGGTGACCCCAGCTGACCAAAGGGATGTTCCAGACCATGTGACATCATGCTCAGTATATAAACTGAGGGGGAAAAAATGAGGAAGTAGGGGATGTTTGGAATGATGATGTTTGTCTTCCCAAGTCACCTCTGACCTGTGAGGGGTCCCTGCTCTCCTGGAGATGACTGAACCTGCTGGTCCATGGAAAGCGGGAAATTAGTTCCTTGTTTTGCTCTTTGCTTTTGTAGGTTTTGCTTTCCCTGTTAAACTGTCTTTATCTCAACTCATGAGTTTTCCTGCTTTTACTTTTCCAATTCCAATTCCAATCCTGCTGGTGGGGGAGTGAGCACAGGGCTGCCTGGGGCTGAATTGCTGGCTGGGGTTAAACGATGACACAGACAAAAGTAGTTAGACCAATGATTACTAATTAAATTACTACTCAGATGTCTATCAAAGAACGCACTCTGTAATACTCGATGTTTTGCATTTAGCACTTTACATCCACATATTCTTACTGGTGTGCAGTTCTGTTTTGCAGCATTAGCTACCACTTTCTGCCTTAGTGATAAGGTCCACATCCAGAAAAATCTGATGTCTTACTCACCCTTTCATAATAACAACATGCTGAAATGCAACTATATGTAGATTATATAAATATAGACAAGGAAGTCTAGATTTTCATACTTGTTTCTCTATCTGCGTAATTGTATCTTTGCACTTTATTATTTACCTTACAGCATATTAATTTTAAAACATGAATAACTGAGTTTTACTGGGTGAAATATGAAGTGTCACCTTTATTAAATACTGTATTCTACAGTAATTACTGCAGACTGCAGTATTGCTCTTATTATTTTGAGTGTCTGAAGTCACTTCTACAGAAATCCTGTAGTATTATTTTTAAAGAAGGAGGCTTGATTTGTGTAGGCACATATAATTTTCAATCCCAAAACTTTTTTAACCCACATGAAAAGTAACAACAGTTAATTAATTTTACTTTCAAATGATTCATACAATTATCAGATATATTTATCCTCTGCTTCAACTTTTATGCAAACATAAAAAAGTATAGCATGTCTATTTATTCAACAATACATTATTATCAATTACAAATACAGCTGGCAGCTTTGACCATCTAAACAGAAATTAATTTTTTCTGAAGAGCTTGCTTCACTTGTCTAATTAGCCTGTTATTTGCTTTATAATTATAAGAGATTATCTCGCCTTTTAAAATAAGTACAAGATTTTTTGAGAAAATGTTTCACTGAACAGAATCTTTTAAGACTGAGTGGCAGATTTGATTAGAGCTTCTTAAGCTTCACCTACAAATGAAACAGATACTCTGCAAAAAATTAAAATTTTTAAACCAAAATTGTTCCATTAAGCAATCAGTGACTGTATAAGAACAGATGTGTGATTTTCATTTTATTTCATTATTTAATGAATTTTCCTTCATTTCATTTTATAAACCATCTACAATTTTATGTTGATATCCTACCTTTGCCACTACTTTTACTAGAATTATCTGGTGTCATGATGTGTCTTCATGTAAGTAAATAAGTGACTTGAGATGAATGCTTCTTGACTAAATCTTTCCTGGGAAGAACAAAATATGCAATTTTTGCTTACCTTCCTCATGGATATGACTGTGTCATGAGCTGTATGACCTGTTCTGGGCAGGCCTGCCAGAATTTCTGTGTGTTGTGCTGCCCTGTTTACCTACTGTATGGATACAGAATTATGTCCCTCTTCAAAAGACACCATAAAAATACTGAGAAAAATATAGTAAGATAAAGAGAGCAAAAACAAAGGACTGCTCTTTTAGGGTAGGTCCATGTTGCTATGAGTTCTAGAAAAACAAAAATTTAGCTGTAATTGAGGGAAAGAAACAACAATACTGGAGGGAAAACACAAGGCACAAGGAAGGAGAATCACCAGCTCTTCAGAAACAAGCCAGGCAGTTGCCTGTATCTCACACCATTTTTTTCAGTTCTTTATGTTGTTAAAATCAAGGTAGGATCTCTACAATGCCTGTGTTTCACTAGAGTCACCATATTTCTCTGCAATGATACTTTAAGAACCTTTGCCACTTAATTTGCAACTGAGAAAGAAATTCTGAGAAAAGAAAAAAATTCCTGATGGCTCCTGGGGAGCTTGTCTTTGTAAAGTCTTTCCTGGTTGAGAAGCAGGGACCCAGCTCTCAGAGGAGTGTGTGGGACAGGGAAACTGCATGCTAAGGCTGAGTAGAGGCCAAAAGGCATTGCCTGAGCTCTGCTTAGGTTGAAAAGGGCAAGGATTCACTATGAGGCCTTGAGGAGAGTTCAGAGGCAAAGTTCACAGGGTGGACAAGAAGGCAGCTGTTAAAATTACAAAATTAGATTATTATAAGATCACAATGTAGGTCCTTGTAAACCTATATTATGCAAAATTCTTCACCCTGACTTTATTTAAATTGTTATGGCAGAGAAGAGTGGTTCTGCAAAGCAGAAGCATGTTGACTGAATCCTCCATACTGGATTCTAGAAACCAGAAATTCCTCTCAACAAATCCTACACCAAGGACAGATGGGTGCTGACATTACAGTGTATCATACAGGAGGAGCTAATGTTGAATTTCATTATGGGCGTTAGTTTCCAATCTTTCTTGCAGTAAACTCAAATTATTATCTCTACTGTTGCCATAATCCACCTCCCAGCTGGGCCATGTTGCTCAACTACAACTTCAGTTCAGCTTGTTCCCATGTACTTAGCTCAAACTGTTTAAATAACATTGTTCAAAGAAATTATCGTTAATCACACTGTAAGAACATCTATCTGGCAACACTTAAGACAAAGCTGAAACTGGTGTTGTTACAACATAAAGGTAATGGGTTGCTATAGAATCATAGAGCCATAGAATGTTAAGGCTTGGAGCAGACCTTAAAGATGACCTAGTTCAACCCCACTGCCATGGGCTGGGATATCTTCCACTAGACCAGGTTGCTCAAGGCCTTTTCCAACCTGGTCTTGAACACTTCCAGAGATGGGGCATTCACACCTTCTCTGGGCAGCCTGTGCCAGCATATCACTACCCTCACAGTAAAGAATTTCTTCCTAATATCTAACCTAAATTTCCTTACATTTTCTGAATTTCCTACCACTGCAGTTCCTGCCAAAGGTCCCTCTTTGGCTTCCCTGTAGCCCTGCTATAGCTTGGAAAGTTGCTACAAGGTTGCCACACAACCTACTCTTCTGCAGACTGAGTAGCCCAAATTTTCTCAGCCTGTCTTCTTATCAACTTCATGTCCTTCCTCTGGACTTGCTCAAACAATTCCACGTCCTTCTTCTGTTAGCAGTACCAGGACTGTGCTCAGTGCTCCAAGTTATAAAGGTTTTGAATTCATGGTCAAGTCCCGAGAAAAGCCATCCTTAGCATCATTCTCTCTGGAGCTGAGTGAGTGATTTAAAATTCAGAGCCTCTGCCAATTTGTGGAAAATGATGGTCAGGATAGAGCAAGATAGACAACATTCCTGAATTTTCTGCGTCTCAGGAAACTGTGGTGTAAAAATGCTGCACAGATGTGTATTGCAATTACAATAGTGTGAAGTTTGTCCATGGAAACATGCCAAGAACATCTGTTTTCAATAAACATGCTCTCCCAAAGCTTAATTCACGAGAAACTGACACAAACTCTGTTTCACATTTAGGGGGGAATGTGACTCAACAGTTTGGGCCTTGCGGCCACCACAAGACAAAGGCATTTACGTCAAAGCCTACTGCATCTGCATGTAGATCCAAGCTGTGCTCTAAGCATAGTGATAATGCTTTTTTCAGGATTTATGGCCCTAAACTGTCATTTCCAGCTGCTGCCTTCTACATTAATCTCCAAAAGATTTTACTTTGACCAGATAAGCATGCAAAATAAGGGTAAGGCTAGACTGGACCAGTACTAACTTGAGTTACACTTGGACATCCCTGTAGACTGAGGGACAATAAATACCACCTTCATCTGTGAACACTTTATTTTGAGGCAGATCCATAAAGAATAAGTGAAGCCAGTAGGTTTTGCTGGGAAACTCCTGCTTCCCTGTTCTGGACATCTTGCGGGCAGCTAAAAATCTTCCTCTTCTTTGCATGGTAGTGAAGAAAATCAAGCAAATGTTTCTGATTCCAGTAAAGTATCATTCCAACAGCAGCACTTCACTGAATTCTTTGACTTTATCAGTCCAGTTATTATTTTTGTATTATCTGGTAATTTAGATACATTTATTGTAGACCCTTAAGCCTGTGTTAGATATTCTCTGTACTCCCCAGAGTTTCATATCCTGTTTTATACTTCTCTTGTTTTTATCAGCTGTCACCTATTGTGGCTCAGTATTTTACTCTCGAGTACTTCAATTATATATGAATGTGATGTGTTTCACAGCAACTACTTTCTATTTGCCATCTAAATATCTTTGTAGATGAATGTAGTAACCTACATTTAACTTCACAGGCAGTTGTGCAAATCTACTGCATTTCAGCTTTTGGGTTTTGGTGTGGTTATTTTGTCTGCTTGCTTTTATTTGATAATTGATTTCTAGATTTTATTTTTTAATCCTCTGCTTTCCAAATCAAAAATAAACTGGGAAAAGAGAAAAAAACCAACTGGTTAGGAAAGTCACAGAGCCTATTCCTAAACCTGAAGGGATGGAGGCTAGCTTGGGATATTAGAGGGCTCATCTCTAAGGTTTAATCACATTGGCTCCCTTGGTGGTGCTCATTTACTTAAGTTCAGCAATTTTTTAAGAGGAATTCTATTACAAGACAAAGAAGCTTGTCTGGTTTCAATGTCTAAGCAGAAGTAATTATTTGCAAAGCGTTGGTAATACCTCACCAGACTGATTTTCAGAAGTGCTTTCATCCCACAATTAAGCAGAATCTGTTTTCCCTGTACTCCTGTAAATAAGACACTTTGAAAACAGAGGCAAGATCCCTGCTCTAGTATTGCCTACAGAGATAAAAGCCAGGTAAAGAAGGTAGCAGGCATATGAGCTGGCATTAATGTTTATAGGAATATCCTTTGACTTATTTCCAGAAAATATCTGCAATCTCTGAGACACAAAGATTTGTTTGATATTTTTGTAATTTTTTATGTAAATATAAATATGCTGAAGGAAAATCAAGTGTACCTCACATCATGCTTCCCTGTGCTCCTACACTATCACAGGATAGTGAAATAGAACTTAGTATCAAGTTCTTATAACTCTGAGTTTGGGCTCTAAGTTTTATTAAATATATGAAAGGAGAATCAGTGCACTACATTATAGAAACCATTTTCATTTTTATCAGAGTTTGTTGGTTTTTTTTTTTCTCTCGACTACTTGTCAGATATCTTTGCCTCAGTCTACAATATTTAGAAAATGTTCTGGATAGAAAACATATGCTGAAGAAAGATGACCTGCCTAAAAACCTGATGGCTGACCACAAATGTTTTAAGGGTGTTCTCAGTTCTTAAAGTTACTTCAGAGAGCAGATAATGATCTTCTCAAACTCATGGAAAGTAGGGGGCTTTTGTGGAAAACTGAATTTTAGACTAATATAACAGTTTCTTACGCAGTCATCTTGCTGCTTGAATCTAAAAATACATTCAATATAATATGCCAGTATTCAGAAAAATATATAAAACAATAAGCATATATTCTTGCAGGAAAAAAAAAATCCCAGTGCTAGAAAAACAGAAAATAGCTGCATTGGACAAAAATAATTCAAAAGAAAAGCCTTCAACTTATAGCAATAATACATCATATTTGTTTGGATTTTTGCTTTTCTGAATCCCATGAGCACCTAACATATCTTTTAGACTATTTTGAAATAATTTTAATAGTAAATAATTCAGTAAGACTTTTTAAATCATTAACCCCTGATTTGAGTGGCAGTCTGACTAATCAGGAAAACAGCATGAACAAATGATAAGTAAGTACAAATCAAAACACATCAAGAAATAAATGTCTGGAAAAAAAACCTCAGCAATGCACTAGGGAATTCTCTCACTACAAATCTGTGTAAATACAGATTGAACTTAAGATGTGTTGTTATTGGCTAAACAATTTTTAATGAAATATAAAGACCTATGTGCTCTTAAATGGATAATTTATGTGCAATGTTATTGTCTCCCAAGGTTTAATTAAATGTTTGCCTTGTGGCTAATCAGCTACAATTAATAAATGAAGCCTATATTCATGTCACTGATAGGGAACGTTAGAATGGCCTCCATTGTAATTTCAGTATAATTTTTGTGTCTGATTAATAACAATAATCTAATGTATGAGAAACTTCCACAAAATAATGTGGTAGAGACACTAGGACAGAGTTCCAGTAGTATAATGGACAGGTTTATCAGAATGCCTAATTTCAAGTTTGGAGGTAAATTCCCAGCAGTACTGGATGTGGAAGTGTATGCTTACCAAGTGCTTTTCACTCCTAAAGTTTCCCAAATTCAAACACCTACTCTACCAAAAAAGGAGAACATTTCTTAGACTTATGGATAGAAAATAGTTCACACAGTGGAGCATAAACATCCATTAATCACCAGAACTACTGAACCCAAAGGTTTGAACTATCTCTGTCGTGACACACCTAAACATTGCCTTAGAGTACGTAAGAACAACACATTATTTTCCTAGATATGACCTTTCCATGCCTTTTCACTCCTGCTACTTTAAGTTATAAATCTCTATAAGTAAACCTTTAAAATGTAGGTGAGCCTCTGCTGGGTACCCTCCCATCTGAACTTATCCTATAAATCATGGGCTCACAGATAACAGGCCAAAGGCAATGCTGGCTGTCACTGACCGTGTTCCAGAAGTCATCTAGAAAGAGAACTCAAAAGACATCCATTCTCCATAGTCAGCATGTTGTTATTTGTTGTTTATCATTTACACAGCACTAATGCACACAGGTCTCAGGGCTGGGCTCCATCACAAAAAGGGATTGGTAAGTAATTGCTGTTGCAATCAGTGTATTAGATGAGATGCAACCAATGGGTCTGACCAGAACTAGAAAATTATAATGAAAGAAGAGTTTAATAGCAATTAAGAGGAAACAATCTTCAGGGACCAAGTGCAAAACTTTGGAGTTTCAGCTTACTGGGGAAAAAAATAATTTGTCTTCTAGCTGAATAGGAGCATCTCTTGCTGGATGTCTTTCTTATTATCTCAAATCATTTTTTCACCAATTTAAGCATAATTTATCATACAAGGAACAGAACTGTACAGGATAATTCTACTGTCATCACTTAAGTCATTCATTTTGATTGCACTTCCTTTGATTCAGCCACAAACCATACCACATACAGAATCATGAAATTCACTCAGAGGAGTCTGAAAGGCTGTAAATACTGCTGTCTTCTATTAGGATAAAGAAAGGCATAATTAATTGCTGTACAGTAAGAATATTGACTGCATATTTTGTCTCAGGAAATGAAAACTTATTTAAGATTAGCTTATTTCTCTTGGGGTTTTAAAGATATCTTTATCTGTACATCACTGTTCTTTTACCCGGGCTTCCATTTACTACAGAATGAAGACTATACAAATTAATGTATTAGAACTATTTAGCTCAGTTGTCCATGGAACAGCGTGTCCCAACATACACCAGAATAAACTGATAATCACACATTGCATACTGAAAATACAGTAGAGTTTTCCAAATGTGATTACAGCAGCTTTTTCTCTTAGTTACTTATATCAGTTCTACACTTAAAACATCTTTTCAAATGCTTTTAAATGCTCTATAGGATAAACAGTCATAACCTAATTCTGATTACAGTTTCCCATTCAATCATGAAGGAGACCTTCAAACTCACTTGCCTGAGGCACTGAGAAGCTCCAGGTCTTTGACGCTCATGAAAGAAAGATAACAATCACTCTTCAGGGGAGAGAGATTTTATTATACATACCCCGTGGGGTTTTTTTATCCTTTATCAAACTGCACCTTTGTGGGCCTTTAATTTCTTAATGGGTTGTTTATCCTTTCCCCCATAATTCATGATGATAAGCTAGATGTCACAGAGATATTGTTGTGGTGATGAAAAAGTTGTACTGATGAGCTGAGTCAGTGATGTAGTTTGATTAACTTTTTATATAAATCTTTCTAGACAGCTTTCAAAAGAAGGCCAAAAAAGTCAGTTAACAATGTTACAAATGTTTCAGTAGGTGAAAATACATCTGATGCAGACCTATAAAAATACCTGAAATAAGTAAACAGAACCAAGAGGAGATATTGATGGCATAAAATTCATTTTATTATAACATATAAAGTGCATGCTAGGGCACTTTTGTCTGTAATGCATGTAGAATATAGGGCTTACAATGCTATGATATAAAGACTTAAGAGCATGACTTTTGCAAAGCTGTATTACTTGCAATTGCAATATTCATGACTAAGATTTTAGGTGCTCTCTGACAAATGCCAAGAAAATCTTTGTACACAGAGTGCTACCTGGTAGCACGATTAGTGTTGCCCCCCTCCAGTTCCTTGGTTTTGTATTTCTAAAACTTTGGCCTTTCCTCCTTTTTGGGTTTTTTTTTCATACTTTTCACCGTGATACTTTCGTTTTCACCAAGCCTCTCCCTCCTTCCTCCCTTCTAAAGCGAAGGACTGGGGACACTTCAGGTTTGTGGCTTTTTTGTGTAGTGGACAGGTTGATAAGTAATAGAAAAATCAGAACTACTAGGGACCAAAGATGGACAGGTAGGCAGGAATCAAAACATTTATTTTTTTAATGAGCAATATTCAAGTATTCAGGAGTATCCAGATGTCCTGGTAAGTTTTGGGCATTGCCACATTTAAGCACAGTGATTCCTTTTCCATGTAACCATTAAAGGTATACAAATATATTTCCTAAGGTACCAGCTGCTCATAATGATGAATACATTGCACTTTTTGCCTCTCTAGTTACATTTTTGAATATGCCAATGTCTGAAATAAATTTTTTTCTTAAACAAACTAATTCTTCAAACAGTTTTTGCAAAGAGCATCTGCTATAAAATATTGTCATTCCTTGGACATTATCATTGTTTACAGAATTGGGAGAAAACCTACTCTAATGATAGGAACAAAGAAGTGCTAGCAACTGAATTTTTTTTGCCATGGACAGACATGCTTTCCTTTCAGGACTTGCAGGCCAAACATTTCTAGGCAAATTAAACTGGTGCTAGACCACAGCATTGTAATAGGAGTTGGTTTCATCCTTAACCACAGAAAGGCTCCTGCCTCTTCATATTACTAAAGAGATGTAGACTGCCTTTGATTCTCTGCTAAAGAGTATTCTCTCTAACTTACATATTGTTTGGCATGCAGGATCCTTTGAACACATCTCCATAAAAAAAATTCTTACTTTGCTTCCAAGTCAAATGAATTATATATGTTTAACACAGGAGATGTAGCCATGGCATAAATGTCTGCTTGTGAAGTACTTCAGACATCATCCCAGAATATTAAGAGTAATTTTACATCTGCTGGTTTATCTTTTTGGTTTTACAAGTTTTCTTTGCAAGTTTATGTACAGGATACAAATAATTGTGTCATTGAAGTGTTTAATCCAAAAAGCCAAATGATAGTAAGTCAAATGCTTTACTGACATCTAATTAAATTAGATCAATAAGCAAAACCTGCAGCCTCATTAAGACAGCAAAGTCTGGTTGCCAGGCTCTATTTTTCTGCCAGGATATATAGATTGTTTTTTAGCAGATGCCCACGGTAATTGGAAATATCTTTCTTCTTTTAAATTATTTGTAAACTGAGTTAACAATATTGTCTATTCTGCATTTTGCCTGATCAATTTAGCATTGTAAACTATTATAAACCTGTTTATTCCTTTAAGGTATTAGAACAATACCAACATCATCCTCCTTAAAAAAGTCTTAGTGTTTCAAGAAGTTCTGAATATGAACATTGATAGACATGTTCATTCCAAAAGCTTTAATGGCAGTTTTCTTTCCCCAACTGAACCATTTTCCCTCATCTTTGAATAGAAAACAACTCTTCAACACTAACATAATTACATCAGCTGCCATCTTCCCAAATGCCAGAACAAATATGTATATCTTTAACATTTGAAGTTTGTCACTGGTTAAGGTTTAAGCTCTCATTTTCAGGTCTTAATAGGGTCTTCTTACTATTCAGATTATTTTCTGTATTCTATACTTGCAAAAACCCTCCAATTTCCTAGTTTTAACTCAGTTGACCATATCTATATTTTCCTCATAACATTTCACTTGCCACAGCAATTTTCTACAATTCCTACCTTTCACTGTACATGAATGACACTACATTCTTTCTCCAGTTTTGCAGATGTTTGCCTTGTAAACCACCCTGGATTTTCAGCAAATACATTTGTTAGTTGTGGTATTCTGGTTGAGTGGGTATATAGCTACCACCCTTAAACCACTTCCAATTACTATTCTCCCACTTCAGATTAAATTTCTTCTCCCAACAGACTTACCTTATAATAGTATTCACCTTTATAAAATTAATACTTCCAAAGGATTAAGTATATGTATTATTGGCTTGGACTTAATTCTGTTTGCACATATCAAATGTGATAAAATCATTATCAGTTATACCTAAGCTATGGCTAATTTTTAGTTCTGTGGTCAATTCCTTTTCATCTGACAAGATGAGGTCTAATATAGAATTCCTCTGTGTTGGATGCAACTTTTTTTGAGTTAGGAAATTGACATTTTAAATATTTTGCCATTCCAAGTACATTTTAACACTGGCAGCATGAGACCTTCAGCATATGTCACTCAGACTGAAATTCACTCAGTACAGCAGTACTTTCCCTATGTGTTGTAGGTGGGTAAGGCATAGGTCATGCTGTTCTCTGGTGTGATTTGATATCAGCTAAGTACCCTGTCAGCTTCTGACTTATCCACTAGAACATTGACCCATAAACATTCAAGATCCTTTGTTTCCGATTGCCATCAACTCAGAAACAGGTAATGCCATTTTTAAGTGCTTTCTGTCCACTAGATCCTTCCAAAATAGATTATAGCAATTGATTCTGACATTCCTGTTTTCTGAACAGTTGTAGCAATAAAAACTAGGTCAAAATCTGTGCTAAAAAAATTATCTCCTGCTGGTGTCAAGTTTCCAACACGAAAAGAGAAGTCACTGAAAAATCTCTGCTCTTTATATTCTGTAACATCCCAATCGGGTTTATCTTATAGTTTTCATTTGCACTTAGCAAAAGCTTAATATTTCCATTTCTGACCAGTCCCCAGACACCCAAGCAGGCCAGCCCCTTAGAACAGCTCCTTTGTGACAGTAAATTAAGCAGCAAACACTCATCAACAGAAAGTGAGGATATTTTCCACAAACCAAATGCCTTCATGTTGTCACTTACTCAGAGATTCAGTCTAATGTTTCTTCTACTTCCTCTTTCCCCTTACTCAAAAGTCCTGAAGGATTTTGGGGAGGTTCAGAGGTCCTGGAAGGATGGAGGGCAACAAAGCTGATTCAGGGACTGGAGCATTGGTCTTACAAGTAAAGGCTGGGGGAGCTGGGCTTGTTCCTCTTGAGATGACTGGGAAGGGACCTCAACAGTGTCTCTCAGTGTCTGTAGGAGGGATGCCAAGAGGATGGACCAGACTCTGCTTGGTGGTGCTGGGCAGTAGGACAAGAGTCAATGGCAGAAACTGATGCATAGTGTTACAAATGAGAAACAAAAGTCTCAATATTCAGCAAAATTTAGATTGCTTTATTTGATATAGACAGAGCAAGCAGCGTGCTGGGGAACGTGAGGGGTCACTGCCCACACCACGCCCCACCAAACCCGGGACTGCAGCATATTCTTATACTATGGTTTCTTGCCATAATCAATAATTTTTGGTTTTTTAGCTGTCACAATTTTGCCAGGTAAACAGTGGTGGTCGAATAAACATCCTTGTCCCAATTCACAAAATCTCAGTCGATAGCCAGTTTCACAGATAACCATGTGGTCCTCGTAGACAACCACCAGCGAAATCTGGAAGTCTGGTCCTTGGGATAGGCAGCATTGATCAGACAAAGGCAGGAAGGGCTATCGGGAAGTCTGATTTTGCAAGCTGGTAGTAGATGCAACTTATTTGGAAAACATGACATAACATAACATGGTGATTTTAAACAGAATGATTTTATCATATAATTTCCTATATCTAGTGTCCATGCTTCACTTCAGACCATAGTATTCTGATTTATACAAACCCCAATACTTTTGTGATTAACATGAATCTTTTATCAATTATCACAACAGGAAGTTCCACCTGAACATGAGGAAGAACTTTACTGTGCAGTGACCATACACTGGAACAGATTGACCAGAGAGATTGTGGCCTCCCTCGCTGAGATATCCGTGGACCATCTGGGCACAATCCAGTGCCATGTGCCCTGGGACGGCCCTTGCTTAAGCGGGGAGTTGGACCAGATGACTCACGGTGGTCCTTTCCAACCCTAACCATTCTGTGATTCTGTGAAAGAAGGAAACCTGCTCACTGCAGGTGTCTATGTAGCATCTGAGAGATTGCCCACACTCAGGCGTCCATAGGATCCTGGCTCTTAGCTTGCCAGCTTCAGAAACTCGCTCAGCTTTGAGGGACGCTCCCGTCTGAGGCAGCTCGTTCATAGCTCACCTGAGCTCCTGGAAAGCACTCAACACCTCGGGCCGTGCAGCTTCTCACAGCCCCGTTTTTTTCCAGGCTCTAACCCGGCCCCAGCGCGTCGCCGGGAAGGAGTGGGATGGTCCCTGAGGGCTCCGGGAGCCCGGCCCTCAGCGCCGCCCGCCCCCGTCGCCATGGCGAGGCCGCGGCGTCCCGTGAAGGGCCGGGCCGGGCCGGGCTGGCGGAGAGCTGGAACTGTCCTGCGGACGCGCCATGAGCCCAGGTCTGTGCCCCGGGCAACTCCGGCTCCTGGGGGGGCCATCTTATAGGTACCGGAGCCCAGGGTCGGGGTGTGTAGCGGCATAGGTGAAGGCACACGCTGAAGTGGTCGGTGAGAGCCGGGCCCCCCGGAGGGCGGCCGTGTCCCCAGAGCCGCAGGGACGGAGGGCATTGAGGATACGGGTCAGGCTGGGGCCGCGACCTCGCCCGGGTCACTTGGAACAAATAGCATCTATCACGCTGCCTTTAGATTTCAGAAATTTATTGTTCGTTTTTCTTTTTTAAATCAATTTACACTATTACTTGCAGTGTGGCAAAGCAGCGTGCCGATAAGTCTGTCCTGTGACATTGTGATATCCCTTTACTTTACAAGGTGCCAAGTAGCAGCAAATACACCCACAAAGACAGCCATGTGTTGTATCCATCCCTGCTTCCTCACCTCCTCCCCTCCCTGGGAAATCCTCAGCCTCCTTTAAAACCTCAGAAAATGTGTAGGAAGAGCTGAGAGGCAGCCAACAGGTTTCCCAGAAGGTGCCAGGAAAGGCACCATTGCTATCAGCCGTCAGCTGGTGTTTTACCTTCGGCTTCAGTGCACCTTGGAGCCATTACCGCCCATGGGGAGATTCCCTCCATTATGGGATTAATTAAGTGAAGCTCTTCTTCAGAAACAAACTGCACCACCACATCTTCGGCTGAATTATGTGAGTGTTTGAGTAAGTAAATGAGACGTGGCTTGGACTTTATAATAAAGGAGCAAGATGTAAAGTGCTCTTTAAATCGCCAGCAAGGAAATTTACAAGACTGAAATAGCATGGGTTTCAGAAGGATGTGTGGCTGGTGCCTTCTGTCATGTGTCTGTGGTTGTAATTTACCTGTAAGAATCAGTTATCTTGGAAATGAGGAAAATACACCCTCTGTTTCACTCTGAAAGCTGTCTCCTACATCTGAAGTAAAAGTTCATTATTATTGGCATTATTATGAAGCAGTTTGGGTTTGGGGTTTTTTTTCTTCTCTCAAGCTTTGAGTTTGAAATAGGAGCCAGGGCAGTATTTTAGTCCTTGCAAGGCAGAAATGTGCTAAGAAAAATATCTGTATATGTCTCTAACATGAGACCTGTGTGCCTGATAGCCTCTTTTCCCATAGACTTGATTTCTGTGGATTTTGAACATGAAGCGTGTGAGCCAGCAAGGACTTGTCATGTGCTCCAGCCAGGTGTTTTGTGGCAGTCCCCAAATTACTGCTCCCCATCAATAGCTTTCCACAGCTGCAGTGGCTCTATGGGGTCTCCTTTCAGCTGCTTCCCCTCCTTTTCTGCCCCATAGCTGCAGCCAAATTCATCAGCCTCCACCAAGGCATGGCTGTGCTCATTTTCCCATCTAATACCTCACAACAAAGAAGCTTGTAGAAAGCTTTGCATCTTCTCTGTGCTTCAATATTGTTGTTCCAAATTTTAATTACTATTTCTCACTGAATAGCATCTTCCTTAAAAAGGGTTTTCATTTCAGTATAGCTTTTGTATACAATCCTGTCATTCCCTGTAAGAAGTGTAATCTTTTATAGTGATGAATTACCCATATGGTTTTTGTTCTATTGATTTTTTATTTTCTATGACATGCTTCTGTTAAATTTTGCTGCCTCTAATTGCAGACCAGTTTATCTATAAATAATATCTTTTTTTCTTTCTGTAAAAAATGCTATCATTAGTACAAGGCCCCAAAATAATGACTTAGGAGAAATATCCTATCCTGTCATCTTTCCAAACTGTAATTCTCTTTATTATTCAGTTCTAAGTAACACAATTTTAAAAATTGCTTCATGATAGCCACAGCAAAATACTGCATCAATGAAATGGCCTTTGATCCCAGAAAGTCTAATATATAAAATATCTGCTAGTCTGATGCAGATTATTAAGTAACAAATTGATTCATATCTAATACTTATTTCCCAAAAATAAATTTCCTTTCACTAAATGTAGCAAATAGTTAAATTCTTTTTTCCCCCTCTTATTATATTCTGTTTTTCCATCCCTATTAAAAGTTTATGCCTTCAGGCCTACCAGCAGGGCATGCAATACCTACATTAAACCAAATTTAAAAGTAAGGGTGCTCCTGCTGCTAACGTCCTCAGATCACAGACATGCAAAATGAAGGAACTGGCAGCTGAAACTTTAATGGTAGAAAGTGTAGACTGAATACTTGGGGAAAAAACACAGTAGCTCTATATGACAAAAAAGTCCTATTAGCATTTATGTACTTCAAAATGACAAGCTAGACGATTCTAAATAACTGTGGGGCTTTTGGCTTTCGTTTTAAGTAAAACCCTGTGTTTTAAGTATAGCATTACTTACATTTTTTTCTTTCAAAAGCTTGTTTCTATTATGCTTATGTAGAATTAACACAGTGCCTGTCGTTGCTTTTCACCGTGTATATTCCACCATTTTTCTATGTTGTGCATTAACATAAAATGTTATCAATACTTGGACCTAGATAGCTCGAGGAAGCACAGGGAAACCCATGCAGGTATGATTCCTGAATGAGGTGTCCTTATGGAAATCAGAAGTACCTCAGTGAAAGAGAGAGATCCATGGCAAGTTAAATAATGACCATTCCTTTGTGTTATGTCCTGCTGAAGTAATGCTATGATTTGTGTGGAACTGGAGTTGGGTTTTAATGCACTGGAAATAAAAGAGAGTGGGGCTAGGAAGCAGCACAAAAAGGGAAAGAAACCACGTTGCTGTGAAGGGGTTGTTTCAAGTAATGTTGGTTTTGTTTGTTTGTTTTAGTTAAAATGAACGTGTTGCCTCAAGCGGTCCTCCAAAGCCCAGGGGAACATCCCAAGTTCATAGAGCAGCCTCTTTGCCCCCCATTAGACTTTGCAAGGTAGGTACCTCTTCTCTTTCAAAGCGTCATTTTTGCTGTGAACTGCTTCAATCAGCTGTGCTGAGGTGACAAATTATGTTTGCTCTTTTGCGATACTTAAAACTACAAAAATCATGGGCAAGAAAATTCTCTTTTAGGAAAGTTCCACAATTAAAAGAGAAAAAAGAAGGTGTCGATCGGATTAAAATGGATTTCTCGTTAATAACTGATTTAAAATTAAGACTTAGACTCTTTTTATATACTTTATGAAGTACTGTGAATCATTATGGAAACACCAGAGAAATAAGGATAAAGCAGCTTGGAAAACGCAAGTGACAACTTCTAGAAGAAAATAAATGGTGTCTTTTAACAAATGTCATCCTTATCTCAATTCTGTAAAAAGAAACAATATCCATTGATTAATTAATTAATTAATTTTAATGTTTTTAATTTTCATTGCATATAGGAAGCCATAATGATTTTCTTGAGTTGATGGAATTTCCTAGTGTATTTTTTCCTACGTATCACCTGCACATCTTTTCTATGTTATTGCTACATTAGCATCATTGATAATAACAGCCTGGGTGAGATGAGTATTTGTTATTTTTAGTAAGCTCAACTCTTTATGATGGATGACCATGTCCCAAATTGCATCCGTCCAGTACAGGTTATTACAGAACTTAGGCAAACAGTTATTAGTTTGCAAGTTTTTGCTTATGGTTTTTGGGGGCCTTTTTTCCCCTTTGCTGTAGTTTTCTTTAAGTTTGAGGGTGTTACCAGTCAGAAATTCATACTTTGGCTGTAAGGTAGGTGGCATTTTAAATTGTTTATGATTCTAATTGGCTTTGCCCCGATTTTTTAAAAAATTAATTTATTAAGATACCTTTATAAAGACAATGGAAAGGCATCAGGCTTTCATTTGTTTCATTTTGAGATGCTTTATAACTGCAGTATGGATTAAATTGCAGCAAGCTGATATGAATTTGCCTGTTGTAGTTTCACTGTTTCAGTTTGGGGGTTTTGACTTTCTCTTCCTTCTTCCAAAGATCCTCCTAAATTTTTATTATTTTGGTGTGAAAATTTTGATATTGGATAGCTTTTGGTGTTGGTTATAAGATAATTTTCGTTGCAATATCCATAAGATGTACATTTAGCCAGATCAGCAGCAACTCCTCCGGACTGTGTAATGTGCAGCCTCAAAGCACAAGCGTCTGCTGGTGCCACTCAGCAGCAGCAAATTCAGGAACAAATTTAAAGGCACTATTTGTGAGGGAAGTTTTCACTGTTACGTTGTCTTAAATACAGATGTGTCAAAATATCTCTGCTTTGCTTAGCTATTTTGTTTTCATTTAAATGAACTTTGTGAAATGTCTTTGGTATTCTTGGAGCAATAAGGAGCATGACGCTTATATTAGCTAACGTTATGAAAAGAGTTTATTCTCATCACTGTAATGAAAGACAGCAGTGTAATACAAACAGAGAAAGAGCAAAGTAATGGATTTATGTGGAACACTAATGCTGAATTTCTTTTATCTTTGAGTGATTAACCAGACAATCTTTGTGCTCCTTCTCAAAAGAATAAAAATAAATTCACATTACTTTTATAAAGATAACATCCTCAACAGTTGGAATATCAGATTCTATTTACATGCACCTTATGGTCAGTAAGTGCATATTACCCTTTCCAGGCATCTCGTGTGTATCAGTGTGGAGATGCAAAGATATGGTGGCTGAAGTGAAAGGTGAAATGGTGCACAGTTCAAATTTTAAACCTACATCCATGCATCCTGAAATTTGCTCTTTGTTTTAATGACTTTTGGATAATCCCCTCAGTGGAGCACCTTTTGCACTATGCTGCTCAAACTGTGGAAAGCCAGGAGCAGTATTAAAAGATTGCATTGCACCAAGGAAAGCATTTTGAGTTGGATTTGGGAATTCTTTTCTTGATTTGCCTTTGTTTTTAATTTTGAAGAAGCTAAATATGAAATAGATTGGACTGCTCTGGTCCATACTGATAATACAAAAATGTAACAGTTCTGATTTAGGAAACAGTTTAAATATGGATAGCTTAATCAATTATTACTGATTTAGCTGATAAAAAATTTCTTCTAGTTTAGACAGAAATATCAGATAACCAGATCCCTGAAAACTAATACCACCTCTGTTTTGTTTCAGAAATAAAGATTTGAACTAGCTACAGACCAAAAAATTAAAAAGATATTTGTATGTGCTTATAGAATGTCTGATATATTACTTTGTCAATATTTCAATGTTTAGCTCTACTTGGCAATGATAATATATTATACATGCTGCAGAAGTCTATGTTAGCACCTTAGAGTGTTTCTTTTAATTTTTTTCATTTAAATTTAGGATTCATTTGATCAAAGACAAAGATGCCGTAGATGATTATTTGGCGAAGAATATCAAAGGGGTGTCAAAACAAGAAGCTGCTGCGTAAGTTGGCTTTTTCAAGGCATTTTAACATCCATAAGTTTATTGTTTCCTTTGTTTCTAGTCATCATAGTAATTTAAATTTAAAGTTCCCTAGGCCCTACCCTTTTTAGTGGAACTTGGCATTTAAAAATTGAAGTTGATATTAAATAATTATGTTTCATTTCTCCTGATATTAAATATATCAAAGCACTTATCTTCTTGGTTTTACTAATTTGTATATTTACGAATTAGATCAGATTTGTAACATTATTGTTAAGATTGTGTCAGTAATTATTATATTATGCTGCCTTTTTTTTTTTTCTTTCTCCTTCTCTTTTCTTTTTGAGCCTTTGTGAAATATCTCCTTTGGGGTGGAAGCTTAGTGTACCAACATACACGTTCTTGTAATTTTGAATTACTTTTAGCCAAGCCCAAGTACTGACTTCTGTGGTGAACCATTTAATACCCCATTAGTTATTTAAAAACTCAGTGAATGAAAGAAATCTACATAACTTTTGATTTCTTACAGCTGAGGTATTTACATTTAGAAGTTACAAGAGACTATAACTGACTTATTCTTCTGGAGTCTTATAACAGATCTGGGGTTCAGCACCATCAAAATTAATGAAAGAATTCTAACAAACTGGATTTCTGGTTGCTTAAGTGAGCTGATTTATTTATTTCAATATTTAAATAATAAAAGGATGCATATACAAGGGCTCTAGGCACCTTAACAATGAATATTGCAAGATCACCCTTGCAGTGTAGAAATATTCTATCAGTCAGACAGGAATTCCACTAGCTAGTTTCTTGCAAAACATGCTTCATTTCTCCTTCCTAGCCTAAGAATGTGCCTGCAAACCTTCCCTAAAAACTTCCACGTTGAATTCTAGAGAATTACTAGAAGTATCAGACCTCAGGGAGCAAGCACAGAAGTAAGCACCTTCCCTTACTGTCCCCCTGGTTCTATGCCAGCTGTGGAACTGGCTGCTCTGCTTGTTACACTCCAGTTTTCACAGGCTGAGTTGCCTTCCTCAGCCTCAGTGGATTTCCACACACTGTGCCAGGGACACAGGTGTTCTCTCTTAGGTGATTCCACGGGAGGTCACTGATATTTTAAGAAAGCCTAAGGGCTTCAAAGTGCATTTTACAAAAAAAAAAAAAAAAAAAGCAGCAAAAAATCCTCCTAAATTATGTCTTTATATCCAAACACTGAGTCTGAATGTTGTGGAAAAGGAAACCAGTAAGGACATCCCAAATGAGGCATTTTGTCATCTGTTCTGCAATACCTACACAAAGTGTAGCTCCCTTACAATTTTGTAAGAGGCTGTTTTTCCAAAGTTACCAAAGCCTCTTGGAAGATTAAACTGAAATATCATATGTATTCTGGTTTATTTCTATGGAGATTCTTAAAGTATCTACTTTAAAAGGTTAATTCATGTTCTGTGCATTTAATTCTTGAAATTTTAGCTTTTGATAATAAATCAGCAGTTAGGAAATTTCTCTCTCTATATATAATTTACTAATGCTCTTCCACAACCTTGATAAAATCATTTGAGAGCAAACAAAAGGTAACAAACTATCTACACAGTTATATTAGTACTATGCTAATCTAACTAGAAAAAACTAAATGCATCAAATGTAATCTAAAACCAATTTATTAAGCAAGGCAATGCCATATCTGTAAATGATCTTACTGAAATCAGTGTAATGCTTGGTATGTCTCAGCAGGCAACGGGTGTTATTATTTTAAAAATGTGAGAGATGGCTTGTAATATGCTGTGTAGTTTTTCAATATTGTTTCCATTCCCGAAGCAGATTATTACACTTGTTTTTAAAAGGACTGAATTTCCTTTCTCTGACATTTAAATGTCTGTACTTTTGTTTAATATGGAGGTTAACTTAATATGCCAGTGATTATGTCATCAAGACAAATTCCTTTAGCCACCGTCCTGCTTAATATTAAACACCCTTTTTAAAGTGTACATTAGGCAAACAACAAATTTATTATCTTCTAAATAAAGGAGTGTGTAGGTAGTATCACATTTATGGAAAAAAAAAAGCAATATTGTTCAAAATCTTTCCCTAAAATTCTATCTTTCAAAACTGAGATTAACTATTGAAACAAAAAGGTTGCAGTTATGCTTGTATTGTAAAATATTGTAATATGTTCCAAACTTCAGCAAAAGAGAAGAATTCCATTAAGTGGTTCATGATATAATCTCTTTTTTTCCTGTGGAAAAACGAGGAGATGTTTTTCATTTTTTTCTTCTTAATAATTTTTTGTCCAAGGTTGATATGATAGATGAGGGAGAAAAAATAGTGCTTAAGAAAGATAGTTCTTTAATTATATTAAAACAGGATATTGCCTAGTTTTTTCATTGATTTTTGTTTTGCTTCCTTCTCAAAGACTTTAACTTGAAATAAGAAGTGAATGTGGTGCAAGGATCTGGAAATGGGAAAAAAGTAAAGGTTCATTAATGCATAATGTGAGTGCTTTTTTGCCACGGAATCGGGCTTTTGCATGAGGAGTTTGGCTGAGTCCTGTGGCCTTCAGTCTGCTTTCCTTGATACTTTCTGTTCTTAGTCCTGACTCACCAAGTCATTAACAGCTCAAAATCAGATTGCAGTAAAAATTAAAAACAGTTCATATGACTGAACTAAGAGTCAAGAAGTTCATGATGAACTCTGAAGCAAAGCATTTTTCATCGAGAGATTCATTCCAGGATTGAATCTTCAAATTAGTTTAGAGCCTAAAATGGGCCAGAATTTGACACTGTCATTCTTGTTTCCTGATCTTTTTGTCAGGGCCAGAAAGATCAAGAAGCAGTTCTGTCCTCTTCATACAAATGAAAATTGTCAAAAGAGGACCACGTCATCAAAAAAGAGTTGAAGACTAGAAAGGGAAGCTTTGAAATGTATTTGATGAGGGGAATAGCTTTGCTTAGCTGTAACCAAAATTAATTACATTAGTGATGTTACTACATGGATTTTAAATGCATTTGAATTGGATGATGGAGTTCTACTGTCCTCAAGACTCTGGTGAAATGAAATACAAATTATTATACAGAGATGATAAAGGTTTGCCTAGGTATGCAGAAAATTTGTATTTGTTTTCTGTCTCGTGAGTGGTGGATCAGTGTGTTATGGAAAGCTTGCTTGATAAATCTGTGTCAGTAAAGTCAGGCTCTGAGATTACTTTTTTCAGGCAGGAGACAACATTGTCTGACACACATTCTGTCAGATGTTTTTAAGATAGAGTGAGCTTTTCTGCTTAGAATTCTCCAATAGCTGACCCACTTTAGGATTAGCTGAAACAGAAAAAGGCAAAGGCTTTAATTCTCAGGTGTGCTGTGTCCCCCAGAGCAGTTGGCCATCTCTGCCAATACCGGGAAGATGGATCATTAAACTACTTTTCAGATTGTTGGCTGCAAAATGGAACATAAAATTTCTGCTCTAGCAGTGATGAGTGATGAATATAGTGAAGTACAGCTTCTGTAAACTCCCTGCAAAAAGAGCAGAGGGGCTTTCAGCCAAGTGTAACTGATCCAGGTTAAAAACCTCAGCCATGTGATTAGTTGAGCCCCATCTTTCAGGATCCAGACAAGTGCTTTAGAATAAGGAGTTATACTTTGGAAGCACCTGTTTTTCTCCATTGCTTATAGAGAGATCGTAGGGTGATGAGTTCAGATGTAGACATAATTTACCTCTCAGTCCCTGCAGAGCTATGGAATTTTGAAAGCTATAAAAAGGATGAGGTAGAGGTCTTAGAGACTAATTCCTGAGGCAGAGTGTTTACAGGAAGCTGTCAACTGCAGAACAGAAGTGACCTGGCATCCATTTTAAAACATGTATTGGTGCCATCTGATAAAAAATTATTTTTCCATTCTTCAGTCAGAGACAAAATTATTTACTACTCTCTCCACTTTCCAAGTTTCTTCTCTTTTCAGTGTCAGCATCAGCTAGGTAGAGTTAAAGAAAACCAGTGATCTCTGAATACTCAGACCAATCTGTCCTTCAGGGGTAAAGAAGGAGCAATTTCCTCACCTGATTAGAGGCCAGGATAGTCTAGAGAGTTTACTGAGGGAGAAAAATGGGATTTGTGGGCTGATCCAGAGGAGAAGAGTGTTCTAGGAGTGTTGTGTTGTGCTTTGTTTTGTATTCTCATCATAGCCATGATGGACTAGTAAGCCCTACTGTTAGACTGGGGTTTTTCTGACCTTGTCCTTTGTTTTTAAGTTATTTAAATCATGAGAGTTTCAGTACTCAGTTTTTGATTCATTTGCTTCTTTATCTGTCTGTATTCTGGTCTTTTTCATCGATAGACCAATGCTTTAAGGAAGCTGAACACAAATAGATGGTTGGGGATTTGGTTAACCCCTACTTTTACTAGCTGTTACCTCTACTATGTAAATGAGTGAGGTGACTCCTTAGGTTACTCAAAAAATAGATGGGTATCTCTTTCTCACTGAAATCACATTGCCATGTTGTCTTTTTTACAAACTGAAATCTTTACTAGGGCTTCCCAATTTGAAGGTGCTTAGTTTAGACATGAGAATTTTGGGTTGTAGGGTAGATTTGACTATTTCTCTGTTAATAAGTGAGGCTTTTGAGGGACAGAAGAGGGGCACTACCAAGAAAAAGCATAAGGAAAAATATCTTGTTGGTATGGGATTGAGACAAGGCAAGAGGAGGTGTACCTGCTATTACTAACAAGCTTGCAAAAGGCGATTTGGGATGCAGACAGATAATGTGCAGGTACAGATTCTGCTCTTCTCTTGTATTTCAGCCCTTGATTTCACAGTATTTGGTTCCAGTTATGCACTGCTGTGAGCTGCTTCCATTTCTTCTGTACAACACTGTGGAGATGGAGGGAGGCAAGCTCAAAGAGCAGCAAACGAAGAAGTAAACTTCTTTCCCTTTCATGTTCAATCCTAACAACACTTTGCTGTTCTTCCTGATGTCAGTCTTTGGACAGGACCTATAAGCACCTTTTGGCCCTCTTTGTTCACAGTACTCTGGTTGAAAACTGGTGGAATGTTGTGCAAACTCATTTAGATTTTATGAGGGTATTTCTTCACTTTTAAATACTAAAAGCTATGGAAGAGGGTAAACCAGAACCAAAGAAATTTATCCTTTCATGGTAAAAGAAATTTTAAATTAAGGCACTCTGTCCCAAACTCCCTGCTGGTTGTGGAAAGGGAGATGGCACAAGTCACTTAGTGAGCTAGATGATAAATTTTAAATTCCTTTCACAATATTATTTAAATATGTATTTTTTTCAGTCTGAATAATTCCTAACAATCTCGCTTGCCATGACCAGAATTCAATGTTTATTAAACAACTTTCAAAAAGAGATTTTAGAACTTAGAGGCACACATTCTTTTTGGTCAAATGAATGATCTCTGAGAATTTTGGGCCTGATAAGCATATTATTTAGAGTAATTAGGCAGTGATCTGAAGAAGAGAACTGTGTAGGAAGCGAATGGTTTGCCTTTTTTAAAGAAACTTCTCTGTGCATTTGTGTAATGTGAAAGATTTTTCTTGAAAAGGTTAAAAAAGTTCTAATCAACTTCTGTACATTATGTAGAACTTCATTTTCTAAACTCTGCAAAAGAAAGTTTCATATTTAATGGGAAATCATGAATTATTCCATTTATTATCTACTTCCTCCTTTCAAAGACATGATCTGGATAAAAGGCGGGGTGAATAATTTCAAAAAATACAATACATTTTTAATGGGAAGGTGCAAACTACAGATTCTCATGACTATTAGCAAGTATAGAGGAAACAGAATTTTACTTGCAAAAACTCATCAAACTCTTGCAAAGATAAAATACATGACATACTTTAATAAAGAAGAACACAGTGAGCTGAAGTTTTTCTTTTTTTATGTAACTTGTTGTTTTTACCAAGTTTGGTCTTACGGTTTTTTAGGTGCTTTCATTTCACAATAGTTCAACAATATTTACTACTGAAGATCAAGTACAAGCAGTACACAACTGACTTCTATTTTTAAAACACTCCATAAAGGTGAAGCATCTCTAACACACAAAAAGAGGCTGAGATAAAGAGAGATTGTCTGATCTGCCTTGGTACAGTCATGACTTCCTAATAATTTTCACAGTAAATCCTGCATTGTGTAAAATCCTGGCTTTTCCTTTCTTCTCAATCTCTGTGTGGTCTATTTGTCCTTATCCTACTGAGTAAATTCAGCTGAGGACTTGAATAAGAGATCTAAACAAAAGCAAAAGTACTGCGGGAATTGTTCATATCAATACTACAATAAATGCAGAGCCTTGTGTAGGGTTTTATGATATTTTATAGCAGCTGCTTGAGAGGATGCAGAAAGTAAATAATTATGTTTATCTGTCTTGCATACTGTGAAAGGAACTTGCAGAGAAATTTAACAACTGCTTTGATATCATACAAGTCAGATGGAAAGGTTTCCAAACTCACATGTTTCTAGCTCTCAGTCTATCAGGTCAGCTCTGAAATAAAAGAGGGAAGTTGAGAAATACTTCATTTTGATAAATAGTAGTCCATAAAATATGGTTGGAATTACTTTTGGTTAAGGAACATTATTAATTTAGAAAGAAAAATGGAAAGATTAATGAAGATAATGTTTTTTTTCTGATTATGCTGGAAATAATCACAGGTGTGTGTACTTTTGTAAGATGAACATTTTTATAAAGTAAGAACTTTTATCTTTATTTTTAGTGTTTTCTTTGCATTTATGTTTAGAGAAAGAATGTTTCAAAAGTTCATTGCTAGATTTGTATTTCCATTTTCTGGGTTAATGAGGATTCTTAATTATTACAGTGCTTACATTCATTTTAAAACACTTTTTCTGTTTCATCCTTTGATGTTTATAATTGATTAATTTTTCATTTTATGTATCTTTGAACAAAAGAAAGTGAGTTCAATATATGTGTTCTTTGCAGGATCCCACTGACAGGGTGTGCATGCCCCTTTGATGGCATGATTTAGGTTAAAGTGTGGTTTGACAACAATCCAGTGACTGAGGCAGCAGATGAAAAACACTGCATTACTAAAGCTGAAAGTTCTTATACCTATATATATATATTGTATGAAGTACCTACATCTGTTTTTTTAATATATGCTTAATTTTCATCTTTCTATTAATAGTTCTGGATACATAACTGCAAAAAGCTTTTCTTCTTTAAAAAATCTGCATTGTTACAAGTCAATTCAAGTGATGGTTTTCCCTCCCACAATGTGTACACATCGTCATGCAATATTTTTTATTTATAATTAGAATAGGGAATCCTGTTTATAACATTTGGGGGTTTGTGGATTTTATTTTTTTTTTTTTTTGTAATAGGATATTAGCTATTTCAAGTTTGTAATTTGGAATTAAAAAGCAGGCCCCGCACCCACTGTAATTTAACACTCAGCCTTAGTAGTAAAATATTCTGAAGTGTAAGCTAACTGTCTATTACTGCTTAATGGCATTTACTGTACTGTCATATCTTTTTTTAATGAGATTACTATAGTCTACAATTTAACATATTACCATCCAGTAAATATTTCATTAAAAGAAAAGTATTTAAACGGACAGTCTTTAAAGCAGGATTAAAGAGGCTGTGCCCTGATGCAGTTAAATAGCTTTGTATCAGCAGCAGTACGTGGTACTGAAATGTGCTGAGTGCCAGGACCATCTGGGGGCTTGACTTACCAAAATACTTATGTGGATAAATTTTCACAGAGAATTGGGATGTCACAGGGCTTGGATGTATTTTTAAGTTAGCTGTGTGCTCACCTTTGGTGGGTTGCAGCCCAGGGACGTGGCAGTGTAGACATCAGCAGTGTGAAGTCAGGGGTATTCACTGGAACCTGGGTGTTAAAGGCAAGTCCTCACCTTCCATATTTGCCAGGTGTTTGCACGAGCACTTTCTGTGTTCAACAATTCCCTGCACAAACTCCAACTCATTTTGGGCACGGGTCACCAACGATATTGCAAAACTGTTCTTGTTTCTTGGCTGTCCAGCTGTAATTAAATAATAATTCCTCTTTCAATTCCTAGGCAGAGCAGTCTGAACTTATAAATTCTTACAGCATATTTGGCTCTTTTGTGTTTTATGTACTATATTTGTTTTTGCTTAATGCATGTATTTTTCAAATGTTAGTGAGAAAATTTTGATATTCTCATATTTATGATGTATTTTTTTGCATATAGGTTAAGCAAAAGGTACCTAAATATTCACATACTTTATATAATTGTAATTTTTATGTAGATTTATAGACAGGAAATGGGGGGAGTAAAATAAATTTGTTTAAATGAACTTAAGCAAAAATATCTTTATTATTTTTTCATAATATTGTGATGTTTATCTAAGGCATTTATATCAGTCATTGGCTTGCCAACTGCAGAAGGAAATCCCAAGTGGATGAAACCTATTTGAATACAGTTTTTAAACATTATAATAATTGGTAGAGTAATTATTTTACACTGCAAGTACACTTTAATATTTTATATACTATCGTTGTTTAATCCGTGCCATTTTGTTCTTTACAAAATAGGATTGCTACAGTACCATACAACTACTTGTATTGTAATCAGCAGCTGGAATTAACTGGAAGTACTAATTAACCCCTACAAATTCTAAATATATGAAACCTGATATTAAGTATATATATATATATAAATAATAGTCTTCTGGACTTATTTTGCATGTCTGTAATTGACCACATCAGACAGAGGGTATGGAGAATTAAGCTCCTGATAAATGATTCTGTTATGCTATACTGACTATTTTGGTTACTTGTAACATCAGTTCCTGCCTCTTGGCCTCCTAATTTCCTTTTTCTGTTCTCTCTTTCAGTTTAAAGGGTAGAATGCAAATAACGTTATGATGGAGGATTTTAAGTTGAAGGCAATGTTGTGTGGTGCTGTGCTGATCTCCCAGCATTGCTTAAGGGTCTTGTAAAAGTGCAATACCATAATATAGGAAAGTTTTTGAGACTGGAACAACAGCGTAATTTCATTAATCTCACTGAACATTTACTATTTATTATTCTTGCACTGATAAAGGCAGATTTAGAATCATGTTTCTGTGATTTCTCAGCGTGACTCTAGGATGTTTTGTAATAGCAATGATAATGCAAAAAGAAATCCATGTAAGAAAATTACTAAAGTAGCTGTATAGTTTAGGAGAAAATTAAAACGTCTGTAGCAATATCTGGGTACACCTAAATTAAGCAGTGTTAACAGCAGTGTCTTTCCAAGGTCACAGATCCACATTCAATTAGTAGCTCCTTCCACCCATGTGATATTACACGGCACAAATCACCATCTGTACCATGGTGCTACTAAAATGGCAACTTTAACTTTTTGTTATTGACTTGGTGCTGAAAACTGTTGTGACACACAACCCCCATCATGACACAGAGGCTCTCAGAAGCTCACAGAATTTTCCAGCACCTCCTGATGGAACACTGCATCACAGAAACTACTGGTGTAGGACCAGATCCACCTGCAGCTCACAGCCCAGCCTGTGTAAATAAACATTTAGCAACATCACGGGGTATCAGCAATGGCAGAAATGAGTACACAGGCAGAGGATCGGGGGATTCTTAGCATCAGCCGGCTCTGTGCTAAGTGTTGTGGTTCTCATCTGTTGAGCTTCTTGGATGAAAAAACCCAAACCAATTCTGCTTTAAATTAAAACCAGAATAATTTGTATCCTTGTTTTAACCATAAATATATGGAGATGCTCCAAATTTCATTTAAAATAGTTTGCTTTTAAAAGAATCCATCTGAAACCTTTTTCTCTGGCATGATCTCACGATCACCCTAGGGGAGGGAGGACTTTGGGTTTGCAGTCCCATCACATTGAATTTTTAAGTGAAACCCGGCTAACCTTGCAGAGCTGTCTGCTCGCTCTGGTCCGACACATTCCGCGGCTCGCAGGCGTCCGTGCGGGCCGGGCGAGCGCCTTGGTGGCCCTGTGCCCTGTGCCGGGGCATGGCCGGGGGCAGCCCTTTGTTCTGCGCCGGGATCCGCGCCTCTTGCCTGCAGTTTCCCACATTTCCAGTAGATGCCCCCAGAGACCATTAAACCCCGGGAACGGCTCCGCTCCCAGCGAAGCCAAGGACGCTGTGTCTTCTCTCATCTCGCTCCTGGAAGTAACATAATTGTTCAAAAGAAACCTCAAGTCGGCGCGGACGAATGCAGAAAAACAAACTCGGTTGTTTAACAATAAATCATAATTTATTGGATAGCAAGGTTCAAAAGTGTTTAGTGTGAGGTTGCTTATTAATGTAGAAACATACTACACTAATGTTAACAGTGGGATTTTATAAAATAAATCACATAATCATAGAATATCCTGAGTTGGAAGGAACCTTAGGTATCAGGTTTTGATATTGATATTAGAAATCAAGTAATCTTTAGTTATCTAAAACATGAGTTGTTCTGCTTAACCTCAGATTTTACGTGCTGCATGACATAAAAAGCAGGATGGAAAGTGTTTTGAGGATTGAGGATTTATAGTTTATATCAAGTTATCATGAAAAGTTTACTGTGTTCAAAAATGTTTGAAAATAACGGACTCTGGAATTTTCATCTGGAAATACTTTAATAACTGTAACAATTTTAGATTTCGTTGCAGTGTCAAGCTCTTTTAGGTGATACAAATACCATTTATCCCCATAATACCATTAATCTTTTGCCCAATTTTGTTTGTGTATGATCAGGCACTTGTGGTTTTTATATTACAGAAATTTAAGGAAACAATAGTATTATTATTGTGTGTTTTATACATTATAACCGAGATGACTTTTATTTTTATGCCACTGAATTTGAAGGGTTTTACAGTAGATACCTTCACTGCTTGTGTGCTAAAATCAGTCCTCTTTACCTCAGAAAATAATGTACTCTGCACAGTAGGATTACCTCAGCACTATTTCAATTTCTTAATTAATTGGGATGGGATTTATTAAAACACTCTTGACACTGGTTTTCAAAAATTACATGTTTTTTACTATACGATTTGTTTTACTGTACTGGTTTGCTAATAATGCTTTCTTGTGGGGAAAATGTGCTTTGACTTCAAGTAAAATACATCAATCTACAGAAAATATAACATGTTACATGGACACAGTTTTTCTGTTTGTATGAATACAGTTCTGTGCTCAATGAGTGTGCAATGAGTGTTAAAAATTACCTGAATGACATTCTGGGTAGTGACTGCTGAGATCTTTTAGCACTACTTCCTTGTTTACTTCCAATACATCTCCTGATCTAATGCATGCACACACACAAACATATATAGATCCCATTGTATAAATAAACAGGCATGTGTGTGCCTGCTATGCAGATTGTTATTCCACTTCTCTGAGTTATATTGCTGTAGGATTCAGCCCTAGGCCTTTGGAAGTTGGTAGGAATTTTTCACTTATGCTCTTCAGGGGTTTTTTTATTACATAGGATTTTTAAGCATGAAATAAAAAGGTATTCCATGTAGAAAGTGAGAATACATTGCATGGTATTAGCATAATATCTTTACAGTATTTTGAAGCTATATACTGTGCATTTGGTATATGTCAAATATAGCATATTCTAGCAAATTAAAATTTAAATGTTTAAACAGATATATATATATAGGATAAATGTTGCAAATTTTTATGGTGCGGAATAGTTATATCTTTTCCTTTATCTTGTGAGCAATGTGTGATTTTCAATCTCAAAAAATCTATTTATATATTAAACACAAATTCAGTACTCTCTGGTCCAAATCATATCAGAATTATTTGATATTTTTATGTCGAATTCTGCAACTGAAATGTGAAAAATATATGTGAAGGATTAATGTGCATCTGCATAGTATGATATTTTATTTTAATTATGTCAAATATGAAATAATGCAAATTATTTGCTTCCTACATCTTACATTGCTGTCTATTTTATTGACATCTAGCTAAGAAGTTTTTCACATCGCTTCCATCTTATGAACATTGTTAAAGAATTGCAGTAGCTTTTTTAAGATCAAAGTATTAGTCTCATTGGGCTATTATTTATTACACATGAATTTATTACATATGCTATAAATCTCATTTTTCAAAATTACATATTTATTTGAAAGCTGAGATAATTTGAATTTAAATGGATTTTAATCTAAAAGGATAGTCTTGAAAACAGTTTGGAAACTTAATGGAATATACAAGATAAAGGTAACACATCTGGGTCCTTGCCATTTTACTGCATAAAGGTTGGTTTTCTCAGACTGGGCAACCATCTTTGCATGCCTTTACATCTGTACCTTTGTGTTGCAGTCCCATTGGACTCACAGTTTTCTCCAGAATAGGACACAACGATTGTTTCATGCCATATAAAATAAATATTTTGATTATTTCCATAAATAATAACTCCAAAGGTGTATTGCCAATTGAGAATATTTGATTCCACAACTTTTTGATTTGTACATCTTAGAGTTTATGAAGGCACTAACTTCAATAATAATTCATCATAGCATCATTTGATTGTAAACTTAGGGAGAAATTATCAAACTTTTACATCACTAAACCAGCTGAAGTTATATGCTAAATGGAAGGAAAATAACATCTAATATTATGTTTCTGGCATAGAATTTGTTTGACATTTTTAAGCCAAGCCATCCTTTTCTACAGCAAAAATATTTAATGTATATATATAACAACATATACATACAACATATAGCAACATATATATAACATATAATAACACTTTTATATATAACAACATATATGTTGTTTTGACATGTGCCTCAATTTTCCCTGTGCACTGTCTTAAAGCAAACTAAGGGTTCATTGTGTTTTCATGAACTAATGTAAACGTGAGGGGGAGGATTCCCATCAGTCAGCCTTTTTTACCAAATATCAGCTAAAGAATACCAGTGCATTTTTCACCGTGTTTTCAATGTATATATTGGTATTTATTGATTATTGCCACGTTTGCTTCCCTAGGGTATGGCATTTGCAATCAGATTTTAGCAGATCTCTTTTTGAGCAGGGGAAATAATACCCACTCCCTGCTGCTGAACTGCAGAGGTCTCTTCTTGAAAGCTGTTGTAGTTATCCGCACTTATTTGGTAAGGTGGAGAACAGAATACAGGTTTAAAGGCTTAAAATCTCCCTTTCTTATTCCCAGTTACAGGAATTCATACAAGAAGAACATCTGCATAGACATGCTGCGCCGGGGTTATCACAAGTCCTTCTCTGAGCTCCTCACTCTGATCCAGAAGTGGAATGCCTTGAGGGAGGCTGCAGGGCCTGGGTCAGCCATATGGCATGAGAAGTCCCTGGAGGAACAGCCTGATAAGCTGGATCAGCTTTACCACTTCCTGACCGGGGCTGAGGCAGCCCAGCGAGCAGGTAAATGGGGGGATTGTGGGTAGCGGAGCAGCGGGAGCCGCAGCCGCCAGTGCCTGGGGGAAGCTTCCAAATTGTTTCATGTATGAATTTGAAACGCTACTGCATCTTAGCACATTGCAGCCTTAGTCAACTGAGCTGTATTTATAGAATAAATGATTAGCAACTGCAGATATCAGGAGAGGTTTTGTGAAAGAAGGAAAAAAATAGGGAAAAACATGTAGAGTGCATTTTGATATCATCAGAAATGTTTGATGTATTTATAGCTTTGATAACATCTCAATTATTTTCTCATAGTTTCATTATTTATTGTTTTTCTTCCTCTATTGATTTAAATAGCAGGTTTTGTATTAGGAAAAATTAATAGGTGAAATGCTTTTTCACCCAGTAATAGTTTTATAAATCTGTTTTTATTAAATACCCTGTCTGCTAACTGTGTTTGGATTTGTGACTGACTTAAAAAGGACTGTGAACATGTCAAATAAAATATAGCACACAGATGTAACATGCCACCTGTGAATTACTAGATATTAGTGAGGACATAACTCCAAATTACTGTATTTTCTCTATTGCCTACTATTTACTAAGCACTCATATTTATCATTTCCTTTTACTATAAATAGTAACATAACTTACTCCATCTTTCTCCATTGGAAAAACTGTAGTGATGGAGGCAGATAAAGCTCTAACTGCAATCCTATTTCTTAGCTGAGTTAATTTCACTGTAGTTGCTTTGCTTCAAGTTGCATTTTGATCATTACAGATATGAAAACCTACAGTAAAGCTTGTGAGTTTGGAATCTAAGCTTTTTCACTGAAATTTACAGTCATCTTAATTTCAGAAAAGGAACGGCAGAAGAAACCCTTTTAAAAATGTTAATTTTAAAAAAATTTAAAAATTGTTAAAAAGCCCTCAAAAATGTTAATTTTTAAGTGTTTGTTTTATGTTTGCCATAAAAGACAATAGTTTCTTTATTTAATTTGCTGTAGTTCTTGACAGGAAGTCCAGCCAGCCATAATTGGAAGGAATCTTCAGCTTTGCCTGAAGTCTGGCTAAAACCTGAATAGGCACCCCTGTATCTTGCAGAATATGAGAAAGAAGTTTGGGGCTTGGACTGCCCTGACAGAAGCATTCTGCCAATATTTGATGGTCAAAAAGTACCAGACTAGGTTTATCTCCATGGGCCTACTCCCTGCAGCCACTTGAGGAGAGCAGTTTGCTTGCCTTCAGTGCATGATATTTTCCAGTGTTACAGACTGATGTGTGACAACAGAGGTGGCAAACAGGCTCCCAGAGAGGCAAGGCATTGCCAAATGTGCAGTTCCTGCCCTTCTCTCACTGAACCTGGCATTTCTTCTGTGTGCTGGGCTCTATAAATGTTTCACCTCTCCCAGGGACAAGGTACCACCACAAGCTGCCTGATTGCACCTTGCCTCCAGGAGAGAACATCTCCCAACTTTGCCTGTTGATTAAAATGAAAGAAGAAAAACAAAAAAGAGGGCTTAAGAGTTGGCAAGCATTGTTATTGAATTGCTAGATCAGGGCATAATTTGTTTTGATTTCCCCCCCCAGTTTCAATGCAAACCTTTGCACAAATATCTTGTTTGCCTAAAATGAGGTTTTGGTTGCCTGGCGCATGAAGGGGCAGAGGTAATTCCTGTTGCAGGTCTGAGAGCCAGCAGTGCTGTGAAGATTCACATGAATTGTACAGCTCATCAAGCACTAATTCGGTAGTTCTGCTAATCCAGTTACTCTCTGATTCTAATCAAATTGCTTGGGGCTCTGGCTTATGATCTCCTGACAACTCCAGTTGACACCATTTAAGAATCATTCAGCAGTTCACCTCGGCTGGAACTTGCCATGATGTAGCAGCCACAACAGCAGCTGACCTGCATTTGCTCTTCAGCTGCCACAGTTCAAGCTTAAAAGGGTGAAAGTAATATTTGGGTCAGCAAATGGTGAGAGTTTCATAGCATGGTTGATGTTACTAATATTAGGTTGCCTGAAATGTTACCTATCTCAGGTAACAATTGTGATGAAAAAGAGATAGCAGGTATAAATAATAACCATTACAAATTTATTACTTGTTAGTTTTTTGATAAATTGAAACTTCATGAAATGCTGAGGTTTGAACCTGGAGTGGTATATATGGAAAACAAAACACTTACTTTGTCAGTAAATAATTTTCTTATTTGTTATTAAATTTTTCTCATCTGATGTTTTTGGAGCATAGAGTATTACTGTCTAAATTTTGAATGTAACTTAGAACTTCTAATTTTAGAGTTTTATGGTAGTTACTACAGTATACAGAGCAAGCTACGTACACATTCAGTTTTCATATTTATTGGTGGAAAATGTTAATATTGTAATGTTTGCCACAGTTTATAGTTCTAGGACACTACAATACTGGAAATAAATTACTTGCTTGAACTGAATCAGAGCCATTCACCACAATGTGCAGGCTGATATCAAAGAGCAATCACTTTCCTTACTGCTGGGTTTGAAAACAGTAACATTTTGTTTACTAGCATTACACTGCACAGCTGGATTGCCTTTACACACACCAGTAAAGGTTCTCTCTGTTTTCATTTTTAATAGAATATTTTGGTTGATCTTCAAATCATTCAGGAGCTGTCCTTTTTTTTAAATTGCCTATCACCAATATTTTTCTTGGTGCGAAGAAAACAGCTTTTTTTCTGTCCAGTTTAAACTAATTTTTGTTGCATTTGAGTATCTCCCAAGTATTTAAAAAAGAGAGAGGAAACTAATCATTGCAGCTTCTCAGATAAATGACTGATGCAGTTATTTTGCTATGAGTTCAGCATTATTCTAAAAGCAGTGGCAGAAATATTGGCAATGCTTGACTGTATTTTTATGTTGCCTTCTTTATACAAGTAAAGTAAATGTTTCTGACTTTGCAATTGAGTGTGTTTTAATTATTCTTTGATGTTCATTTATCCTGGACTAGCCTCTTTTTATACTAGTTCTAGTTTCAGGAGCTTAGGAAAAAAGAAGGAGGAGGTAGTTGAGCTGTTGAAATATGTGTAGTTGTCAGGCATTTTACAGAAGAATGCAGGATGAATACCAGAGTAATGGATCTGCACAGCTCAGCATTTGATGTGTACAGTGATTTCTTGGCATGTATATGGAAATACTGGGGGTTCCTTCAAAAGGCAAGTTATATTTTGTATTTATCAGTACTCAATAGAGTGAGCTGATTTGCTTGTAGACGTGGAAAGGAATGCAAAGCAAGTTCCAGCTCAAGAACAGTTAAAGGAAGAGATATCCCAGCTGTTAACTCTGCTTTGCCAGAGCAGTAATGCAAAACCAGAGAAAATAACACAGTTCAGTGGCTGCAATATGTGTTGGGCGCTCAGTGCTGTAGTGGCAGATCACTGTGCCAAAGCCAGAGGATGGAATCCTCAGGTATGAACATGCCTTCAAAAGGGCAAGACACTGCTTATTAGCTGATTAGTGGAGCTGCTGCTGGAAACCAGGAGTTAAAACCTGGGAGCTGCTGCCTTTCTGAGATTCCACCTGCTCCTGGTTCCTGACCCCACTCAACCTTTGTGCTATGCTGTGTTCTAAATGCTGAATGTGTGCATGTGCTGCAGGCTGCTGACCCTTGTTCTAGGCAGTACCAAACACACACAATTAGAAAGAAGTGACAACTTGGCTTTCCTTGCCTCACTTCAGTGTAAAGAAAAATTTTGACAGTATGAGTTACCATTAGTTTTTGTTGTAAAAGATGTCTTTTCATAAAGTAGATGAAGAAAGCATGAGTATTTGATATACATGCACTGGAAAGTCTTTGTCCAGTATACTCAAGGTTGAGAGCAGTTTAGCATTTTACAGTAGAGAGCTTTTCTGTAAGATTTCACAATTATGCCTTAGGCTTGTGAAAGAAACAAGAAACATTGCAATAACCATATTTCCCATGCTATTTTGAAAAAAAAATACAGAGGTTATGCATTAAAAGAAAAAACTATAACAAGCCTTCTTTTAATATTTGCTTGGATGAGGCATAGTTTTGTTGCCTAGCTTTTGAGGGGCTGGGCAAGGGAACACTTTTATTTTCTAAGCAGGTTTGTCATTCCCTACTTAATATTTTATCACAGGAAAAAAATGCAGCAGTTGCTGGAGACCAGTGGAGAATTTTATTATTTTTGTAGTTATCTTACAAAAAGCTGAAGTGATTCTGTCCAGGAAGGAAGTCAAGTCATCTGAAAATGCATCCAGTTGCAGAACTACCATTGACTTCAATAGAAGCAGCATTTGTTAGAAAATTTCTGTAGTCTGTTTTTGCAATAACTTGGAGTCCCCTTTTAGCATTCCAGATTATCAGTTAATTGCCTCATATCAGTATCTGTAGCTGGTTTTATCCTTTATCCAGTAAAATTGTACCTGGACCATTTCTATAGCATTTTTGTATTAATTGTACATCCATTAAGCATTTTCCCTTTATCTACCTGGCAGTGTTGGGAGTGGTGTGCTCTGTGTGCACTCTAGAAAACAGACTGCCTGAAACTCGGTGTCATCATGCTCACAACTCACATTTTCACTTTCTTCATTTGTGGACTCATGGCTAAACTTCCAGGAAAAACGTTTATCCATTTATGAAGAAACTCTCTGGGAAAAGGAATGACTGAGGAGTCGTCTACCTGTAGATGTAGAGGCAGACTAATTCTTTGCCATGTATAGATCCAGGTGGAAATAACTGATTGCAGCACCATACTTGACTGCAGTTTATGCCTCTTATTGATCCAACAACTTCCATCCTGGATCTTTCAGTGTGTGAATTCTTCACAGCATCAGCTGTCTACTAAATCACTGATTTTGAGCTCTCTGGCAAAAGAAAAATGAAACGTCCAGCATTAATAGTGTCTCATTCTGACATAAAAAATTACTCCTAGTGACTTAATTGACCTTAGTCCGCTCCTTTGTGTCTTCAAGAGTAAAGGTCATACACAGTCATACACACTTTAAACAGCTAACTGAAGTGGAGATGGGTGTTAACATCTGTTGTAAAGTTTCTGTATGGCCTTTGTCTGGCAGGAACAAAGAACTGACTGGTGGCTTTTTGAGTGGAAAGTACTGAGTCATAACTGGATGTTGAAAAGTTTCTTTTTGATACCTGTAGTTTAAAAATGAGTGCAAGTTCTTGTTAATGGAAAATGGAGCAGCTGCCCCTTTTATTCTTCAAGGGAAACAGCAAGCCAGGGTCTCTTCATGATGTTTTCATTGTTCTCTAAAGACCATTCCTGTACTTTTCCTTTCTTCCACTGCATCCTGTCATGAAGGAGATCACAGAGATGTGGCAGCAAGTTGTACTTGAGTTGCAGTAGCATGGCTTACTGGCCTTCTGTGTGTTTCTTTTCTCTCATTTTAGCCCTGCTGGGGTTCACAAACTCAAACTGCACACTGCACCTCACTATCCCTTGCATTGCACTAAGTGGTTGTCTAGCTGAGCACAGCACACATGCAGACATGGATGTGAGTGATTCTCTGTTCCCTGCACAGCCTTGCTTGCCAAGGGAGCAGTTCCTGAGAAGACCCCAGGAGCAAAGATGTTCTGTGGGCTGATCAGGGTTTGTGGCTTGAGCAGAGTGGAGGGAGATGTTCCTTGGCAGCTGAGGTGCACCTAAAGAGATCCTGATACAAAGCAGGGGAATACCCCATGGTTTACTAGATGGGCTTAAATGTTTAAGTTCAAGTTGAAGGATTTGGGGTTTTTTAATCTCTTTAACAGAAAGATCTCTGGAAGGTTTGATAGGACAACTCTCCTTTTATAAAGAATCACTCAATTAGGAAGTTGTTTTTCATTTATTTGATCAACAGATACCTAAAGATGACTTGTCTACATGTATTTTATAATAAGTTGTAGAGAACTTACTCTACAAAATCAGAGAGTTCAAAGTCTTAATATCTGAACTACTTCTTGGAGATTTTATAGAAGAGGGTATTTACCTATGCCTATTTCTCTCCTGGGGATGTAAAAGTTCACTTTCACTAAGCCTGACATGCAAGCTTTACCACTGTCAGAAGAACATCAATTCATTTCTTGATTGGTAACTCAGACTTTGAATCCAGAAGAAAAAAATGACTTTTTTAAAAGTCTGGGGTTTCAGGGTTTGTTTTATGACCAGCATATCTGGTCAGCCACTGTCCAAGACAATGCCAGAGAGGCGGTTGTCTGTGCACTTCTCATTATTATGCACCGGCAGGATCGTCATCAGAGGGTCACATTAAAGTTCATTCAATCAAAGCCGTGGCAGTAGCTGGAGTCTGCCTCAGGTCACTTCCATCCCTTGGGATTTTTAGGGCACTACCTGAAGTTATTTGCGTAATTCTGTGTCACATAAATGCCTTGATACTTTGTAGCAACGATTTCAGAGGAGCAAATCTGTATCCAATATGTCTGTATTCAATGATGATCCAATTATCTCTCCTCTTTCTGTGTTATTGCAGCCATTTGTATGCATCCTCTGGTATCGTTGAGTTCATTTTCACTTAGCTATGATCTGTACATAATGTGAATTGCTATCTTTATGTTAGTGGTTATAATTGGGTCTTGTATTTCACTGCTCATGTGGCTGTGTGCTTGTAATCGTGGGAAGCTCTGCCTCTACTTCTGAGATAATCTCTAAAAGCATTTCCTTGTGCTGCAAGCATTGTTCAAGTCAGGATGAGATAAATCCCAGCCAAGAAGTATCTGCTTTTCTTCACTGAGAGGCAAGGGATCCTAGGTAACTCTATCCATATCTAAATCGGTCAGTTTGGATGAATCCCAACTGGCTCTTGCCTTTATCTGTTGTACTGGTTTTGGCTAGGATAGAATTCATTTTCTTCTTAGTAGCTGGTACAGTGCAGTGTCTTGGATTTAGTATAGTGTTGATATGTGATAGATAATAATGTTGTATAGATGTATGAATATGTCTGTTATAAACATATACAAATACAGGCATATATACATATATATGTGTGTGTGTGCGTGCACACATGCACACAGGTAAATATATTATGCCCAACCCAGTTTTGTTATTTTTGTTCTAGAATCATTTAAAGAGATTTTTCTGAGGCTATTGTACCCAAATAGTCTTAATTTCTAATGAATGTTATATATGATATAGACTCCAGGATATTCAGAAAAAGAGGCACCCAAGAGGTGCTTTTTCAGTCCTGAGGAGAAACAAAAGGCATGAAAACTCACAGCCATGTGGAATATTCAGATTAGGAATACATGAAGTCTGAATGTTGATAATTATTCCTCTCAAAGCTGGATTTTGAAACTTAAGCTTTTGTTTTGATTTAAAACCTTAGATGGAAATGATGAGATGATAATCTAAATGTAATTTCTGAGCTGTTTCATTTTTGGTGATTTTAAAAAGATGGTGAATCACTCATTTCTTGGAAGAGATGTTATCTTTTTTAAAATACTTGAAATAGAAATGTATATAACACACATTGCTTCAAAACATAATTTTAGATATTTTAATGGGAATTATTAATAAGGTAGAAATCTTAGGTTACAACTTCATGGAAGGGAAAATTCTGAGAAAATAGATAACAAAGCTAAATGATAAATAAAATAAATAGAATAACACAAACAATAAAAAAGTATTGTTTACCATTAGAGGGATGAATTTTTAAATCAAAAGATAAAAAGAGTGTTCCATAATGGGGAAAAGATTTCAGCTTGATTTCAAAGAACTTTAAGCAGGAAGAACTCTGACAATGTTCTCTGAAATGACCAAAACAGAGAAAAAAAGGAAGAGAAACAAGTAGTAGATGAACATCTTGAAGGCTGCAGGCATGATTAGGTGGTAACCCTTTTTCTCAAAATAATCAAGTCCTTACTTGCCACACACTGAAGAACTTTATCAGGATATTATGAAGTCAAATAACAGTCATGACAACAGAGAGAATGAGAGATTTAAGTTTCTTCAATTAGATCATATCTAATTTGTAATTTTGAGGCACAACATACTAGAGATGAAGCTGACAATCCCTCTTGTGTGGTTTAGTGATAAATTTAAAGTACGTGTCTGAGTAATTGCTGCTGTGTGCTCCAAATAGTGCAAGTGACTTCCATAGGTGGTACAATTTACAGTTATTAAACTCATCCTTTTGGAAGTTGGATTTCCCCCAGTTCTTCTTGTAGATAACAGAAGAAGAGCATTTATGTATCTTTTGGTTGAAGTGTTTTGTTATGATTATCATTGTTTTAAAACACTTGGGAAAGATCTGGACTTTGGACACTGAAAAGATTTAATTTTTCCCAGTTGATTTCTGTGTGGTGCTCCATACCCAGAATTAAGAGGGGATTTTCTTTTCTCTGTTTTTTCTCTTTTTTGAGCAAAGCTTACAAATTGCAGAGCTCCTGAAAACAAAGCAGTTCTGTTCACACATCCAGCTTAACCAAACAGTCTCTTACCTGTTGCCAGACCTGAGCTTCTTAACTCCTTCTTTATCCAAATATGTGGAAATTCCTTTTAGAACTGGCTGTTTGGTTCACATTCATCTAACAGCCACAAACACACTAAGTAGCCCACCAAAACTGCAATGGGATTTCAGCTAATTATTCAATTTCTTATCTGGCATGAATAGAGTTTGCACAGAAAATTAATTTATCATAGCCATGAAACATATAGGTTCGTGATCTATTTTACTATCTCATAGATTTTTCAGCATCATAAGAAATAGATCTTTCAAATTCACTTTAGGGAGGAACAGTGTGATAAGATTTGTCAGGAAAGTTTTAGATTCCTACTCCAAATTAGTAAAGTTTTGGAATAATTCAAGGCTGATATCTTGTGGAATTTTTTTAAAGATGTTCTTCCAAGGAAAGTAAGCTGTTACTCTCTAACTTTAAATTCTGGATAATATATTTGCGGATAATTTTATATTGCTATTTAGATTTAGGACTTGCAGGTTTTTTGTAAGTTTTAGGGATAATGTGTGTTCATTCAGCTGTCTGAGATGATAAAGAGTAGAATCCAAACTTCAGACCATAGAGAAAATCTGTGACTTTAAGTTTCCCATACTTTCCACATTTGTTCTGAGAACAATTCCTTGGTGATTTGGGGGGGAAGGGGGAGTTCCTAGGGAAATGAGTGAAATTTCAATTTGTCCTTAATTTCTAAGAGTGCTAAGGTAATAAACATGGGAATACACATGAAAACTCAAAGCCTCTCTTGTAAATCATACTTTGAATATTTAAAATTATATGAATTAATGGATTGTGTTTACAGAGTGTTCTTTTTGGTTCTTAATCTCCATCACCACAGTTGCTACCTTAGAGGTCCAAGGTTTGGAAAGCTCCTAGGCTTTTTCAGGGCCCAGAGGCTTAGACAAATGCTTCTCCAGTCTCACTCTGACTTCTCTTTTACTATCCAGTGTTTTATCCAGGTTCTGTGTCTTATATTGAACTGAATTTTAGTTTTGCACACAGAAATGAGAACAAAAATACGTTTTCAATTGTGCCTAATTTGTAAGGTTTTAATTTTCATTTTATATTTCTCTGAGTAAACACATAGCAGAACTTGATGGCATTTGAATGGTAGAAATATAACTAGCTCTTAATTTTCATTATGATTATTGCTGTAACATGCAAAATGAACACTGATGATAATATAACATTTTTATTGTGGTTTTTGTTTTTAAAGGGCACTATGAGAAGGTGTACGATAACCAGCTTAGCTTGGCCTGCTTTTTCAGTGACCCTGAGGACAAATGGTTAAGTAACTACTTTTATGAGCAAAGCTATAACACTGCTCAATTAGTAGAAATTGATGGTGGGAAGAGAAAAGCACAAGCATATGTAAACATGGGCCTCATCAAGGAGGAACAAGGTAAGGCATTGACATCATAAAGCTGCTTTGGATGGCATCTCTAGTTACACAAACTGGGCTGAATTAAGAGCTGTGGACATGTTCTGTAATGTTTAATCCTGCTTCCAATTTACACTTAGATAAGCAGCCTGTATTTTTGTTCTTTTTAAAATGACCTTCTGGTTCTCTTGGCCACAAGTGACACCCTCTTTGTTCATACGTGACTGCCACGTTGGTGTTTCCTTCAGACCTCACTGCAAGCTCCATTTCTCCATCCACATCTTTAAACTGTGAGTCTCTGAAATTAGAAGATATTAATAGAAATAGCTAGAATCATGGAACAGCCCAGGCTCTAAGGGACCTGGACAGATCATCTGATCCAACCTTTCATGGGAAAGGGAGCCTAAATGAGGTTATTTTAGCACCCTGTCAGTCGCATCTTAAAAACCTCCAGTGATGGGGACTCTACCACATCCCTGGGGAGCCTGTTGCAGTGAACAGTTGTTCTCACTGTAAACAATATTGCTTTCTTATATCAAAGTGAACCTTGTTTCTATATTTAAAAGCATATATTACCTTTTATGGCAGAGGGGTTTGGGTGTGGATAGGAGTCAAAGTATAAAAAAGAAGCATTTTTGTCTGTTTGCATAAAACCCTTTCATGGTGTGGCAAGGCAAGCAATAAATGAGCCTCAAGTAATTTAATAAAGCCTGTCTTCCAGTTCTAATTTGTAAGTGTACTGCATGCCTAACTATTGCCTAAAATATGTGATTTGTGTAGCCACTATGGTTTAGTTTCTAAATTTGACTGTGGATTGAAGCAATTCCAGCTCTGAACTGAACTTGTGGCTGGTTTCTCATATAAAGTGGCTTCTCTTAAAAAAAAAAGAAAAAAAGAAAAAAAAGATTGACAGAAATGGAAATATTTTGTGGAAATAGTCTAATTCCATTAAATGATGGAATGGATATGTTTTGAAAGATGGCTCAATTTTTCAGCAAAAGCTTGGACATAAAACAAAAAGTCTGCAGCTTTTTTTTTTTTTGATTGAGAGGGTATTGTCCCATTTTTCCCTCTTGTTCTCTTACAGATGACATGACACTTTTTTTATATTTTCTCACATCTTTCTATTCTGATGGTCATTCACACTGTCTTACTCTGAATTGTTGCCTTACCTTTCTTGCCTGCAACACCCAGACCTGGATTCAGTTTTAAAATTTGATCACATACCAATATTCAGTAAAATGGAAGGATTACTTTTCTTACACGTGGTATCATCCAGTTTCCTAGTTGATAAGATAGTAGTTGCTTAAAGCCCAGCCAGTTGCAACCAAGTAATTTTCATTTTGAATGAAAAATGCTTAGTTCAGTTACCTATCTCTTACTCAGTAGAATAAAATTACTAAAAAACTGCTGGATTTTAATTTTTTTGCAACCTTTTCACTTGGTCCTTTAGTTACTAAAAATAAAACTTTAAGAAGGTGCAGACAAGCAAACATTCATATCTACTTGTAACTTCAAAGGCTCATACTGAGTGTGACTCACTGTTGTTACCCAAGCACTGGCTAAAAAAAAATTTAACATTTTCTACTTTTATGATGTCTTAAGCAAAAGTTGTTGAATACTTAAATATCTTGAGGCCCATTACAAAAGCACATAAGTTATGAAATATCCTGAGATGATCAGAGGAGCAGAAATTTTATTTTCCTGCTGAAGAATATTAGAAACTTTTAGAGGAGAAGCTTCTTATTAACCTTAGTAAAGAGAGATAAAGCAAAGTGGATTTTCACTGCCCAGGGTAAAGCTCCATGAATTTGTAGGCTCTGTCTGTTACAAGTATTTTCTTTCCAGAGAGAGAGGTAAAAAGAATAAAGAAGCTGAGAGAGTAAGCATACAATTTGCTTTGAAGGACCACTGAGAAAAAAAGACAGCAGATGTATTCCATGCACTTTGTATTTCCAAGGGTGAAAAATTGATTCAAGGGCCAGTTCTGATTGGAGAAAAAGTCTAAGAGGAGATATTGAGTTAGCATTGTATAATATAGCATCAGTTTTAATGGTGTTGTAAGCAAAATTTAAATTCTGCTATTTTATAACTTTTTTTGTTCAGTTCTTTATAATTTGGTAATTAATTTGTGAACCAAATTAGTCAGACTCCCACTTCTCTGGGGGTGTGTCTACAGGAATAAATGTAAACATCTGGTCCCAGTTCTTTTCAGTTCTCTCATCCAATAGTGTATTTTTCATTACTTGGGAAAGGAAGCTGTCTATATATGCTTAGGACTGATTGCTTGGGAGTATAAAGTCAAACATGGACTTGTAAAGATTGCTGTTTGCCTTGGAAGAAAATCAATAAATTTGCTAGGTAATTTTTGTTTAATCAAATTTAAAGTTCTTTGACTTTCAGCCTGGTCCCTGTCCTAAAGGCTGGATATAACCTGATGTTCATTAATCTTCAAAGCTAAATATTTGAGGTGTCAGTGGTGTAGACTTCAGTCATGATATTTGGATGCAGGCCATTAGTAGCTGCCAGTAAGGGAAAGAAAACAATAATAAGTGTGTAGCCTGCTACAGACACAAATGGAATGTTCTGCTTGGAGCAAACATGATTTTTATGGCATTTCTTCACAGAATGAGATTTTTAACCTCTTCCCCAAAGTACTCTGCCTGTAAAATAAAGTCTGAAGTATTCATTGATTATTGTAGGAGTGTTCAGATTTTGATACTGTTCAATTAGCTGTGCTGCCCCCCTAGTTTGTCGTTCCTCAGAGGGCTGATAATAAGTCATTTTATTACTTTAGTTACCCCATTATTTTACTTTGGTTACTCAATTATTACTTATTTTTTCATATAGCTCTTTAATGTGCTGATGTCACTTTACAGACACTGAAAATGCAATGACATAACACATTTTTCTCACATTAAATCCAGAATTACTTGTTGTCCAAGTAAGCGCAGGCTTTGTGATCGAATCTCTCAAAATATTTTCAGAAGTCATATATCAGTCATTATAAATGTTTGCAGTGTTCTGAATATCAGAGAGTAAGATTATAATCATAGTTTATGATAGATTATATTAGTGTGCTTTCTGCTGAAGCTAATTGTGAACTTGAGATTTACACTGTTCTATCTTGCAGAAGAAGGTCAGAGTGCACTGAAAAACACCATGTCTAGTATTGTTTTGTATAGGTTCTTTCATCATTGCAATATATGAGTGCTTACTGTTTTGTGCTAAAAGCTTACCACCTATCAAGCATGACGTGATATACACCTTAAATATATGCATCCCAAAGTTTAAGATAACTTATATCAATAAAAAGAGCAGTCTGAGGGGGAAAAAAGGGAATTTGTGCTTGTAGGAGCTCTTTGCTTCAAACATGTTACAACAAAATGAGATAAATTTCTATAGTATTCAAAAGCATAACACAAGCAGACATCTGAAAACAGGATACTTGTCAGTTGCAGTGCTTGGGAGCATTTCTAGATACATTTAAATAACTGTTTGAGAAAGCATCTAAGTATCAGAGTAGAGTCCAGTGAATAAAACTTTCACAATTAATTACAAATGTATATCAGTGCCATGCCAGAACTTGGATCTCCCCTGCTATGAGAGCTGTAAAATGTGTGGAAATGATGCCATTAGTCTCAGGGCAGTGATGACTTTGAATTAGTCATCAGATTTATATTCTGCTAGCACATAAGGATCAACAAAAGTGGAAGTAATACTTTATCTAAAATCTTTACAGGCTGAAAAGATTAAAGGCAGGCAGAGCTGGTGAGAGAAAGGGAGCAAGTGTGAAGGAAATAGCAATGTTGGGAATCTCAGAGCTGATTCCCACAACATAGAGCTAATCCAGAAACCCAGCTTTGTCCATTTGTGTGTTTTTTTAGATTGCATGTTTTAGGAGACCTCGACAAGGAATTAATTCCCTTAGTCCTTTCTAAAATAGCTTAGACATTTCAAAAATCTGCCATATTCTGCAAATTGATGAAGGGTTTATAAGTGTTCAGTCCTAATCCAACTCTGCCTTGATTATGAGCAATATTAAGGTCTGATTGCTTTTCAAACAGAGCAGTGTTATGCCAGAGATGATCACTTCTGATTACTTTGCACCTACCCCAAAAGTATTAATAAATTGCACCTGATTAATTTGAAAAGGTGTAATTGATTTAGCTGCAATCATGGATAAAATACAGTCTATTTCATATTTTGGAATTTGATAGAAACTCTCCTGATTGGAAGACCTACTAAATGGGAGGGACTTATAAGTTTAATTAATTTGTTGGGGAAAAAAGCCACCACAGGATTCTTGCAGATTTTAACAATCTCGATTGAGACTGAGGTGTAGGATTTTCCCTATCACTTTGCCATCATTTTGAAATTCAAGTTTTTTATCTAGGCATTGCAAAAATTGATGGCAAGGTTCTGATTGTGTTTAAGGGGCATTTCACAGAAGGGCTGGATTGGAAGGAACCTGAAGATCACCTAGTCCAATTGCCCTGCTAAAGCAGGTACACCTGAAACAGGTTGCATGGGATAGCTTTGAGTAATGAAGCTTAGCTATTAATTACTGAATATATTTGCTGAACAACAACTTAAAGATAGTTCATGACATCTTTTGGTTTTGGAACATTAAAAGCCTAAACTCTATTTTTTTGTTCTTAGCCAAGAAATTCTTACTAAGAATCCATTCTTACTAAGAAACTGTTGATTTTGTATTTTGAATTGTTTATGGCAAGTGTTTTTTAATTGAAAACTGTAATGTATAAATAATTGAGAGAAACTCAGCATAAATTCATGAGTATCTATGCAGAGGAAATATGCACGTTTAAGCAGAATTTCCCCAATTGGTTTGCCTTCAGGCAGAAATAATTTATATTCAGATATAAAAAAAGAGAATGTTAATATTGCAAAATGAAGTACTAAAAAGGTTTAAAAAGGCGAAAGTTAAAATTGCTTATAAAATTTCATATGCTTTTGTGTGTGAACAATTTGCAATTTTATTTTAATTACATAAAAATATCGTTTCTTTTTAGGAGATTCCTAGTATAGCCAGAATAAAATTCACCTGTGGGATGGATGGCCCACGTGCACCTTTATGTTGTTCTCTGTGCTGCAAGTCTGCCAAGCCCACTTAAATAGCAAATCCTCCACAGTATAGTGTAGAAATGTTCTGCTTTACAATCTGATTGCATAATTGCAAACAGCTGGTAAATAAAACAAACCAGGAGCACAGCATTTGTGAAGAGAGATTAATTTCTTCCTTGCTACCTGTGGAGTGCAGAGCTGTCACTGGTAACAGAATTGCTGCATTTGAATCCAGCCTGTCTATTTAACTGGGTTGTTTCCACCATAAGGTGTATGCCCAGTGCCTGAGATCTCCATACCGTTGTATCCACAAGCCCAGGCTAGACACTGGAAGAAGGCAACTTAAAATGAATCCCATCTCTTCACTCAGGAACAAAAGCAACTCAAATTATCAGCTAAAAGATAGGTTTTGTCTGTCCTTTTGTCTGTGTTCAAGATTTCTTTCTGTAAGCAACTTGTCTTGGTTTAAAATGATACCCAGTTAAGTTTTTGATTTTTGATTAAACATCAAGCTCATCATTATCTTTTTCTGTCTTTTTATAATGAGATTTGTCATTGTGTGGACCAAAAAGAGGAAAAGTATTTAAAGATATAAATTTCTATTTAATTCTTTATAGGAAGCTTGTGTGCTAGTTAAAACATGACAGTGGCCTAAAACAGAGTCATAGTTCTAAAGATTCAGAGATTGTCTATTTTTTCAGATAGGAACTACAGGTTTGTTCTGCATTTATACAGTACCCTTTCCTCTGTGCTTGTACAGCACTTGTACTTGGTGAGGTTCAGTGTGTGCTGTGGTAAACTAAAGCTTGATGAGAACATGCAGCTCCCTGGCCAAGCAGAGAGCTGCTGTCTCAACATGTACAGCAAGTTCTGCCTGTCTTTCTGTCTATCTAAAGTTTGGATCAATGTCTATTCTCAAGATTAATTTTCTGAAAAAGTGGTAGGAACTTACTGTGCTATTGACTTCTTACCAAATTTGGTTGAAACTCACTCCAAAAGTTGTTGAAGAACAGGATGATCATGTGGGTTTTTTCCCTGTGGAGACTACCCTAAAAGTGTCTCTGTACTGTTCATTGTCTGGAGAGAACATACATATTTATATAACAGAATATATATAATTAAATCCAGTAGTAATCAAATACCATTGGTTTTTCATGATATTCTGGCCCCCACCCCCAGGTTGCATATACCAAACTACAAACTTTTCAAATTTATTCCTAGTTGTGATTTTTTTTTTTCCAAATAGCTTATTCAGAAAAAGGCATGTAGGAATAGTTTAGACCTAGGAACATACTTCTCTCCAAATCCCTTGTCTTTGACTATACAAACTTGTTGCTAAATTTTAAGTTCACGCACTTAGAGTCTCCACATCAGGGAACTTTAAAGACAGAAAGAATTCTTCCATTAATGGGACATGAAATTCTGCATACCCAGTTTCACCATTTACTGTACTTCCAGTCATTGATTTTCACCATATCGCCTGAAGCTAATTCTCCTTTGTTATTCTGCATTTTATCTCACAAAGCAGTTATGTTGTTTTCTTATTGCTTAATAATTGAGTATATAAGTTGGCTGGGAAAAAACAAAAAAATTTAAGCAGCAAAGGGCTAGGAGTTGCTCTTTGGATATTCTGCTTCTCTCTGTCAGTCAGTAGCACTCAGAAGCAGCCATAAATCCCAATAGATTCTTGGGAGGACAGATTGAACAGGTTTATTAAATAATTGAGCTCACCCTGCTGCAAGTGCACAAAGTAATTCCCCAGTAAATGACATCTTATTGTTACAGGATTGTTGCTGGTTTTTAACTAACAAGTTATGTCTTGAATTGATGCTATAAAAATTAAGAGTGTTTTCAGTTCAAATTAGCACAGTCTTAAGAAAGTCTGAAAAAAGCTTCTGAACATGCTACATAAAAGCAAAAGGGGCCTGTTAATTTTATAAAAATATTCTTCATAAAATTATTTTTTGTTTTTATTTTGGAAAGGTTTTGGTGGGTAATGATGATATTTTGAATAAGAGAACTCAGGGAGAAATCTGTAGTGCTCCTACTTCTGAAAAGAAATCCTATGAAAATGTAGTACTTTCTACATGATTTTACTTCAACCAATTTAAATCAAGGTTTATTATTAAGCACAGGGAAGTAGTAACATTCTTTAAACTAAGAAAAAGTAAGTTTCTTTAATCCTTTAATGGCCACTCTCACTTTCCTGGCCTAACTCCAGGAGAATCTAAATGGAGAATCTTTTAGTTCTGCTATAACACCTGGGTACAGGTCTGTATTCTTGCTTTCTAATAAGCTCTTCAGGTTATTCACAGCAGTGCACAGGTGCTGCTGATTCTAAACTCTGTCATTTGCATTGTCATTAAAAGTTTTGACATATGAGAAAAAGATCCTCAATTAGTTTCCATTCGTGTGTGTTCAGTGATTGTAAAGTTCATTTTCAAGTCATAAAACTACTGTAAAAAAGCTATGGCTGTTTACTTGAACTATGAAAGAAGTATCAGAAATATTTTAGAAAAAAAACATTTGATGTGTGCTTGATTATAATATTTTGCACTCAGGTGAGCTGTTTATATAGATACTTTGTATGAATCATATTCTAAATGTTTTTGGTATCAAATATTGCTGTGTTTGCTTTATGTGCATGTTCATAAGACTATGACATTTAATGAAGAGATCTTTTTAAAGTATTGATAGCCATGAGTAAATTATACTGTGTTTGATCTGTGTTAAAGATTCAAAGTCCAAGATATTTGAATAGAACTTAGAATAAAAATGTAATTAGGTTACATCCCTAAAGTCTGATATATCTTTAAACAAGACTGCAAATGAAACTTTATTAAAACTTCAAATGAATTATTTCTTTGCTTTTTTAAATTCTTTTTCCGTCTCTTCTCTTTCATGTCTATTACTGACATTGCTGCTTGTATTTTACCTGTCTTTTCCAGGGTATTTTAATTATTTACTGCTTAATGACTAGTACTGAGATGAAGCTGCCCTCTCACTCACAGGGTTTTTTTCTTTGCTTCAAAGCTTTGAGAGGTCTTGGCATACTGTAGCTGGTCTGGCAGTTATCATAAACTTTCCTGGAGGCAGTGTTTCCTTTCAGTAATTGATAAAGGAGGCTGTTTCCAGAGGTGCCTTTCCAGTGTCACTGAGAGCTGCCAGGGTTGCATGTCCTCAGCCATTACCAATAATCTGGAGCAGCCATAGGTAAAGCAAACATGAAGCTGTTAATAAAAATATATCTTGCTCTTCAGAGAATCATTCAGGTTGGCTGGGATCTTAGCAGGTCATTAATCCAACTGCACTTCAGAAGTAAATCATCTGTACCACAGAACAGCTCCGGTGCTGAGGCACTGCATCTGATAATAAATTTATTATCAGAAGCTATGAAAAGTAAGGGAAACTGGGAGAGCCTGAATAAAATGTAAAAACTGTCAAAAAAAGTATTTAAACCAAGGCAAGCATTTGACATGACTTAGCAAAAAAGTAATTTAGTGAAATGAGTCTGCTTCAGTGTCACTTTCTCTATTTAAAAGATAATGATCATATTAATCTTTGAGGCTAAATAGTAATATAATTGTTTTCATTTTTTCTGTTAAAATCTCTTAAGACCTGAAAAACAGGATTGCAGTCCATTCTTCCCTGAGTTTTCTGCTCCCTTCCCTTTCTGCATTTAGATATCCACCTATAGATATTGAAATATTTGTGAAACCTGAGAGGGGAGCATCCCCCACTGAGTGTGGGCTTGCTCTTATCCAGAGCCTGGAGCCTTACAGTGTGAGCTTCCTGAATACATTTTGCCTCTTGGGTAGCCTTTGCATATTGAAAACATTTTGGTGCTCTGCAAGCATGAAAGAAGGCTTGAATAATACTGTGAAGCAAGCATTCCATTCTCTCTAAAATGTGTGTGTGATCATTCAGCTAATGCTCAACATTATTTTCAGTGTTGCACTCCAGATTAAAATTGATATATACCAAGAAGTGTTTGTTTATATATACTCAAACAAATCAGAAGGTGGCCTCTGACAAATGCTGCTTTCATAAAATACGTTAACCTAAAAAGATAAAGGAATTTTAATTGTAAACCAGAATTTTGCACGTTGGTTCATTTGAATATGAATGTAAGACAGACAAGTTAGTGGAATTTTCATTTGGGACCCGTTTGCTTGTCATTTTTTTCCCCTTGCTGGTCCACAGTACATCATTCCCAAAGCAGCTGTCATTTCAGCTGCCTGTGGGAAAACGCTCCTGTTTGCAGCTCAGGAGCGCTGGCAGCAGAAGGGGAAGGGATTAGAGAGCAGCCAGGCAGCCAGAAAAGCCAGCATTATCCCTACCTTGTGAGGTGTCTCTGGAAGAACCCTTTAAGCAAGCCCTTTTTAGAACAGATTTGATATTCCAGTGTGCTGGTGATGTGATACAGCAGCTGTGAACTGCCCTGCTGTGGGTTCTGCAGTCTGCACTGCCCTCTAGGTTTGTGTAGGTGTATTTTGAGTGCTTAGTTTTAAGACAAGTAATATAGGTCTCAGAGGACAAGAGTACATATGCTCTAATGCTCACTGGATTACTACACTTACGATTTTCTTTTCAGACAACACACATTTGTTTAAGTAATATAAACAGAAATAATGCATCGTTCTCTGAAGTGCAGTACCCAGGACTAGCCTGGCAGCCCTTCACACAGAGAAGGGAAGATAAAATACTGTCCTTTTGCAGTCAGTCCATCAATGCTACATTTCAGGTTGTGTGAAGCTCATCTTTCCTTTTCTCTCTTCCTTTATCTTTTGTGTCCTCAAGTTCTCTACTTCTCAGTTGGCCTTAGGCATCTTGGACTCCAGGTAAGATCTACTGGTGTATTGTGAAACTGGAGGAATGGTCAGAATACCCCATGATGAGCCAGCATGGTCAATTGCAATATTCTTACGAGCTGCCTATACATCGTTTTGCTAAAGTTCATAGTGGAATCTTGCTAAAAAAAAAAAATCTTCTCTGAAGTAAATTAATAAAAGGTTTTATGCATTATCTTAAAAATATTCACTTTTGATTGTTGGCTGATGATTGGTTTTTTTTGAGGTGGATGTTGGAGAGTTACGAATCCGCAAAATTTTACCATAAATTCCCTTCTGCAATTTTTTTCTTGTTTTTTCACCTGGCCCATGAATTAAGGTTTTTGCATGTGAGAGCTGCCCAGTGGCTTCTTTACAGTTCATTTTACCTCAGGAGTCCAAGGTGGTTCAACTGAATGAGAGGTGTTTGCTGAATGAGAGCCTTGTTTGATGTTTCTTGTGAACACACCTCTGTAAAACACTTTCGTAACAATCTCTGTGGCAGACTTAAGCATTTCAGCATGAGTAGTGCTGTCATAATTGAACACAGAAACTGAGCATAATACACGTAGTTCAGGCAGTTAGACTGAAATGTGAGCATATATCTTTTAAAAGATAATAGCATTTTTGGTTTTCATTACCATTAACTGATACTTCAACCAGATTTTGTGCTCTCATATAGTGAAATAACTGATGGCAAAAGATGCTCTAGATTAAAATATACTATAATATACTCAAAGTTTATTTTTCCTTTAAGTTGTTTTAATCTACAGTGGAATATTTTCTGAAACCCTCAACAACTGTTTGCAATTTAGGATTAAATGTGCTTCCTGCTTCTAGTGGTGCTGCTGGGGCAGGTTACCTAACAGACCTGTCACTTTTGTGCAGTAGTTTCTGTGACATTATTTTCATTGGCAAACATATGAGCTGATAGAAAAGGAAATCATTAGGTGCTCTCAGTATTGCTGAGGCATGGAGCTAGAGCAGGTCATTCACTGCATTTTGTAGATTGTGACATTTTAAATTACCTGTACACTACTGGAAGCAATCTGTGGACCTAATTAACATTTCACCTAATTAAAGTCAGGAATGTATGTAGAGAATTCTAGATAGTTTTGCACTGCCTTTATTTATAAAATACCACATTATTCAAATTTGAGTCTCTAATTTCAGTATTGGAAACTTCAGGTTTGTGTGCTGTTTTCTTAAGTGGGAGTAACTTTTTTTTTCCTCCTTCAAGTAATCAATGCAGTGCTGAATGAGTTCATTTTAATGCACTCAATCATGCCTCTAATGTTTGTAGCTTACGGGCGCAAGCATCAGTAATGCAGGAATGTTATATGGCTTTAGTTTGGGCCATTTCATAAAATATTCATGGAATCAAAAATGTGCATCAAAATAGCAGCTGGGAGAATTACATTTATGTGCCTGCTTTTATGGCAGCTTCACATTTAAACCCATTTGTGTTAATATCTAGTCAATCTTTCTACTTAAAAAAAAGGCAAAATAGTAGTCTCCATATATACCCCTTTTGGTTTGGTATCTATTTTGATATAATAAATCTGTATTTTTGGATGGGTTTTAAGAAGGGGAATTGTAAATTAACTTTTAGATGATCTAAAAACATTTCTCTTCCATATTTACAAAATTGCATTGAATTATTTTGCTTGAATGAATAGATTTTTATACTTCAAAGCAACTCAGTGAAAACTGTAGCACAAATCTGTGTCAGAATGTCTTATATTAATATATAATTGTTTAAAACTGATTTTCCACTCCCAAAATTATATTTTGACAATGTTATCCTCCCATATTTAAGATGAAGGTATTGCTGATGGGATTTCCTTTGTTATGTCCTGAGTTATATTAAACTGTAAAAATTATAAAAGTGAGTAGTGGTAGTATGTATGTTGTATGGGTTATCATTCTGGGTTTTGATTCCTTTTATAAGAAGAGAAGAGAGATTCTCCAACTCCATTTGGTATCCACAGATAAATTCTGCATGGCAGTGTGAGAATAAATATGCAATTGCTATTAATGTTGCCAACTGGAAATAGCTTTACTGCTTTGTGTAACATTCTGCAAATAGATTTCTCAAACATGGATTTCCTAGAAACACCTTCTTGATTTTCTCTTTGAATTCCTATACCTATAAAAATACATTTCTGCAAACTGTTTCAAGTGATTTTCTTACTCCATTGTTTTTTCTCTCATTTTGCTTTTTTTTCCTTTGTTTTTTTTTTCAGTTCGTAATAAAAGTAATTTAAAACTCTGCCTTGTCACTGCCTAAGTGAGATAAAAATGCTCTTATTCTCAGAAATGTTCTGCAATTGGCTAATTGCTTTCTTTTAATGTTTTTCAAGATTTTCAGATAGCATTCTATGAATATCTACAGCCAACACTTGCAGCAGTTTAGTGTTTAAAACTTGCAATGCACTGGCCTGATCAGTTCCAGCTGAACTGACAGGGACTAAACTCACCGGCCCCCTGAAAAGATTATTTTTGTACAACATTTGGGTTTTACAGAAGCATTAAGGATTAAATAAATAGGCTGATGTGTAATTTGCCAATGGCAACAAGGGATTTCAGTTTATTTTCATGTAAGAATGAATTCCAAAGTCTAAAACATTTTACCTTCCATGAATTTGAGAATTCTCCAAATAGTTGTTTTATTTGAAAGAGTCTTCAGTAAACAAATTCTCAACCATGTGAGGACTTTCATGGCAGGAATTTCATCTCTTCCTTGTTTATGAAACTAGCAGGTATTTTGGCTTTCTGTGCATCACTTTCTTTTTACTATTGCTGTGAGCAGATTTTTTTACATTTTTCTGCATAATCTTTCTTGGTAATTCAGTGAAGCCAAATGTATTATAGATCCATTTGAATACTACCAAAAAGAAATCATATTACTGTATCATTTTGAATCTTGCTATAGATGGATTGTTTCCAAAGAGGTTTCACTGAGATCTGGCAAAAGGAGTGTCAGGTCACAGCTCTTAGAGTTAGGTCAACTGTTTGAGAGCTATGGGGTGCATGGAATGTATGAGTTTCTAGGCTGGTAGAAACTTTCTCAAGGGGATACTGCAGGAGAGGGGGCTTGGGTAAGAATCACCACACCTGATAGTTCTGACAGCCTGAACAATGCTCCTTAAGATTGCAAGTTGATTTAGCTAAACGATGTGTCCTGTTAAGTGATTGTGTTACAGTGTCAGGACAAACTCAGATACTGTTCAGCTCCATGGTGATACCACTCGTTTGTTTGCTGCTTCCCATTCTTACTAAAAGTTTTTGAATAGCACATGAATCAAATTCTGTTAAAGAATCAATTATATATGTAGTGTATCCCAATGACTCAAATGTATGATAATACCCTTTCAAAAGAGCAATCTATTTATTAACGAACTTTGGGGAGAATTCCAAGGAAGAGTCTCTGCATGTGCTTCTGAGAAACCAAGTGAACAAAATTCTGCCTCTACCTATTATTAACATTAAATTTAACTTTCCATCATTTGTCGCAAACCCAACATGAGCTTCTTCAATATCTTAAATCTGCCTTTAGCAACTTGGATAACTGAAATTCTGTTGACATCTGTATTGACTGTGCCATAAGAGGTTAGCTGAACCAGATAGACAAAAACTCAAATTGGCAGGCTCTTGAGAATGCACAAGGGTTTTCATTTGGCTTTAGCAAATCTACATCTCTATTTTCTGTTACATCTACTGTCAGGAAATCTGTAAACAACTTGTACTGGTTGTGATAATTTCCCTTTGTGCAATCTGATGTCAAGCGTATGATATTTTGGAAAGAATGTGTAGAACTTTTCCTGTTTTCCCAATGTTTTGGGCCATCTCTCCAATATGTGTCCTTAGCTAGAATGGAACTGAATAAAGCCTGCTGTCTCCCCTGTTACCTGGCACTGCACTCTTCAGCACCTGTTGTGTCCTCTGGGATTCTTACATGAACTGTAGGCTGTAAAGCCATAAAATTATTTGTCTACAACACTCATTTAATTCATTGTGTCTTTGAAAGAGGAGTTTCTTGTGCTTGTCAGTTTTAGTTGAACTCGTTTTAATCAATGGAGAAACTTAATATGAAAATAAATTTAATTCTAATAAAGATGAGTTATGTTTTATATTGCAAAGTTGAAAACATGGTTATAAAGGGGTAACATATGCAAAAGACAGATCTAAATTAAGTTAATAAGAGAAATCTGTCATAGCTGTTCTGTTGCCTTTAGGTTGGCTGGAGGCCTGGGGGATAACCGCATTTTCTCTAGGAATGCTTAAAGAAGATCCTTCTCCAAGCTTTTCTCCCTTCCTTTCCTACAGCTGGGAAACAATTTTTCCCCCTCCTGGTTCTTTTTGTAATTTGAATTCAGCACTGTAAAAAAAAAGACTGCAAAACAGCAATAGTTCTTTGTAAATCACATCTCAGAAGAGGTGTAAACTACAAACATCTAAATGAACTTATTTTATGGGTTTTTTTCAGCTGTTAATAAAAATACAGTTGATATATTGATGATTATGGGACAAGATGCCTGCATCACACAAACTTATGAAGGCCTGGTCACGTTCACAGTTCTCCCTGCTACAGAATAGTCTGCTAAACAAGATATTGTGACCAGAAGGCTTTCTTTAAGTTTTTTTTAATGTAAATAGTCTTATCTTACCTGCTTTCCAGCAATGTCCATTATGTATGAGAAAAAGCTTTTTTTGTTCTTTCCAAGGGCTTTGAATTTTCATTGTCCAGCAGGTATGGAAATCTTCTAGACTCAATTTTATGCACAGAGGTAAATCCAGCTGAAGGTAGAGGAAAAACTACTGGAATGTGAAAATGAATTAAATTCTATCTTCAAACTTTCCTTTGCCTTAGAGATGTTTGAGTAACTTACATTTGAAGACCTTGCAGTATATTACTTCAGGCTCAATAATTAATGTATCAATGGTTAATGCTCTTGCAGTAAATCTACTAGATAAACTCACCAGACCTGGCCCTGTAATAACTGTTGAATAAATTGCTTTGCATGATAATTCTTTTTTTCATTCATAAATTTGTTTGAATGAAGATTTTTAGTTTTTCCCCACAGTTTTGATACCTCTATCCTCCATACTTCAAATCTCTCAGCAAACATTTTCATTATGTAAAAAGAAACTTGAGGAATAGTTTCAGTTGTGATTATTTATGCCCAGATGTGATTTTGATGTATGAGAACCACAAAGGCTTTATGAATCTAGAATAAATTTATTTTCTAGAAGATCCTGACTTTGCCTCAATGGAATCACACCCCTTCAATGTTGGGAGCATACAAAGGAAAGCTAATTAAATATGTGATAATTTTAAATTCTGGTGTTACTGGTTACTGTGAAATTTGACTATATTTTCCAGCAATCTGTGATTTATGTCTTGAAGAGTCTTGAAAAATCTGTGGAATGTTTGGCTGCAGCTTTCTTTTAATGATAAAACTATTATGGACTATGAACTTTAACAATTTTTTGTTGATTGCACTGATTATAATTACGAATTACATTTTCCAGGTGATGTTACAAAAGCTGCTGAGTATTTTGAAGCATTTTATCAGATAACAGAGGGCTCATCATGGAAGGATGAGACAGGCCGCACTTACACTTCACTGGCATGTCAGCACGCCTGGAGAATTTATACATTGCTAGCAGACAAAATGCTAGAAAATAAAGAACACCAAGAGGCCATCAAAATGCTAAAAAAAGCTTTAAAGATGGCAAAAGAAGGTAGGTGGAAAATAACACTTTCCCATTCAATGTGCAGGCCATGATCTTCCCAAGACTAAAGTAGAAAGTGCCAAGGGTTTGACTGGGTGATTATTTCCTATGACACTCATAGACAAATGCTATCAATATACTTGCAGGTCTCACTAAAGCAGAAGTATCTTCTCGCTGACAACAAAGAAACTTTTAGGATTCTCAAAGCTTTATCTCAAAAAAGCCCTGACAACCTTGTGGGAACAATAATATAAAACTATGAACCCATAATCAGAAAGTGTGGTCACTGATGGAAGCTGAGGTCACTGATTTTGGTTGACTGATATTATCTGCTGGGAAAGTTACCTTTTCACTCTACATAGTTACTTAATACTTGAAAAAAGAACCAAACAGGTTTTTATCATAAGCAAACAAAATTTTATATCTTAATATATAGAAATACTTTTAAACCTAAAGGAAAAATTACAGAATTGCAGAAGAGCAGAGATAGGAAGAGAAATCTCTGGAAATCATAAGGTTGTTCTGAGCAGGCTGCTCACGACTGCATCCAGTCAGGTTTTAGTATTTCCACAGGAGGAACCTCCATAACCACTCTGAAAATTATTTACCACTGTTCAAACACCCTCACAATGAAGGTTTTTGTTTAAATACATATTAATTCAATATTTTTTTCAGCAGATCTATTAGGTTTTTTTAATTTAATAGTGTATGCCAAAAATTTAATCTGTTACCCAGTCTTTGACTAGTAGTTAGAATAGATAAACTGTAAAGAATAGCAAAAAATGAAAATACTTTCCAAATTTTAAGATAAGTTCTGTGAACAAATAACATTATGATGCTATAGGTCATAATACAAGCTTGTAGTGTTTTCTACAGCTGTTTTTGTAATATATGCTTAAATTACACCTACAGTTCAACTCCACTTAAAATTAGGTGTAGGAACTATAAGGACTGCTGATGAAATTCCCTAGGGATGTCTTATTATTGCTAGTGAAAACTGCTGGATATTAAGTGATTGTCAAAATGGATCTGATGTCTTTCCAAAACTTATTTTGGCCAGGCAGATATTCTGGTTCTCTTATTTCAAATTTCAAATCAATCACTTTCACAGCTTCCTGAGGCATGTATCACATATCACTATGCACAGTATATGTGCTGTTGTTCTCTTTAAATTTAAGCTCTAGGAACTTATTTCTGAGGAGTTCTCCAGTCCTCATTCCAGAGCCATACTGACTGCTGGATGTTATCTGTTATCTCCATTCTGTCCTTCTGGACCATCATCTGTGTTTATGTTTTTTAGGAATTAGGATAAGTTATTACCCACTTCAGACTGTCAAGTCCTCTTAAGCAAGGAAGAAAGTTCTTTATGTCCCAAGCAACTTTTAACTTACTATTGCTCTGTGAAACTGTATTTCTGTATCCTTTTGTTTTATTATTCCTTTTAAGGGATATTGAATATTGGAAAAGACAATCCTTTTTTTGTGTTGTGGGCTTTTAATACTTGTAAGTAACATATTTAGTTCTATAGACAGAGCAATGCTATGCCTCAACAATTACCTTCATTCAGAGAGTTTCAAAACTAGGTCTAGGCTTCTGTGTGTTTGGACAGAAAGAATCTATAACTGCAAGCAGACAATCTCCCTTTTCATTGTAACTATAATTATTTATGCATTTTACAAAATACCCTAATATGCATTTATTCTTCAGGTTGATTTTTCACCATTTATTGTGTTGGAGCAGATGGATATTGAGCAACATAAAAATTGGAATTGTGGCTATTTTTAATGTAATTTCATCTACAGGTTTTTTTATGGCTGCTTATGTTCTGGAGGGAAAATTTTGAATATAGTGTGATACTATGTAATTAGTTTAAATTTATTTTGGTATCAAATAGACGATTTTCTCTTGAGGCAGCCATGCAAAAGGACCAACAAGCAGTGTTAGTTAGACCAGTATCAGTGAAATAAAACCTGGCATGGAAAGGTGGGATGCACCTTAGCAACAGCTTGTACAGAATTTTCTATAAGTTCTACGTGAAAGTCTAAGTTACCCTTTTTTTTTAGCTATTTTACCCTACAATAGGTAGTAAAACAGATAGGAGAATAAGAAAGATGGAACTGGTCAAGTGGTGGTTCTTTCTTGGTGTTTCACTAAGATTCACATTAGCAAAATGTGTGAGTCAAGATACATTTTGTGTTTATATATTAGGATTTATTACCTATTTTTGGCCACTTTTATTTTTATATTGAGTATATATAGAGAGACTATTATAATTTTCTAATGTGACGACACTAGGACCATGATTAAACAATTAATGACAGAGAACCTTGCACATATTAATTTGATTGTACTTTATTCCTGGAAGATATTTTCTCTGACTTTGCTGAACTTCCTTGGTGAATTCCATAGCTTCTATTTTTAATTACCACTGTGTTTTTTCAGAAAGAGATACATGGTGGGGGTAAGGAAAGGGGAAAATTTGCTACATTATTTTAACATCTGTATATTACTTAAGAACCTGCAAGAGCTGTCTGTACCAATGTCATTTTGTTCAGATCATGCTGGTAACTCTACCTTTATCTCTTCCTTTAGGAGGTGATATAAAAACGCAAGGAGAAGCAGCCTATTGCTTAAGTCTAGCGTATCATTTTTCTGGAGAACATGAGACAGCACTAGCAGTAAGTTTATTCTTTGCTTTAGCTTTCTCAGTGCTTTCCTCTGCCTCCTTGGCATGTTTGGGATTTGCAGAGTGGAAAAAACTTGGAGAGATTTGGCTCATGGATCTTTCATAACTTTATCTAGTTCTGTAGGCAGAGATCTATGTGGTTCAACCATTTGTGGTTCCAATAAATTCCAGAACTGATGGAGTCCAGGCTTCCATGCTTGGATCTGCAGGAATAATATAAATTGACAGTTCAGGTTATATGGGACTAGTCTTCCTTTTCCTGTATATCTGTGAATATCAGTCTCTGTTTAGCTAGGATTTTGTATAAAACACCAGTTTTGCAAATTAATTTGGTACAGTGTATTTGTGAGCAACAATGAAAAATATATCAGTTCACACACTGAGATTGTTAGAACATCAGTAATTTAGAAGAAATATTAATTGCTTTTGAAAAGCTGTGATGCTGATGCAATTCCTGCTGTGGAGACTTGAGTTCAAACTCCTCTTCTGGTGTTTCCCTTGAGCCTTAGTAATCCTAAGACAGAGTTCTGCATGTGGAATTCTAGTCTAGAAGGAGGGTTACCCTTCTTCCTCATAGGTCAGTGTGAGAGGAAAGATAAGCAGCAACTTGATTCTTTTGTGCCCGTCATCAGTCACAGTCCTCCATGACCCTGTTAAAAATGTTCTGTGGAAAGAAAATTGGAATATTTTTCATGATTATCGCAATTAAATCAGGTGAATAATTAGTCTTTCTGTTTGTTCTTGTAACTGCACAATGGCTGAGTATTCTATGAATGAACTCGTTTTATGGAGGTCATTCATTGTGGGTATGTGTTGTGATGGTTTTTGTTTTGTTTGTTTTTCTCAGAAGCAGACCAATAGAAGTTCCAGAATAAATTCAGCATGTGTATCAATATTACTTGCTTGGCTCTTGCAGTGTAGAAAGTGTTCTAGATTTCTGTCTGATTTAATTTTTGTTACGATTTTTTTAGTAGTTATTGACCACCTTTATACATTATTCTTCAATGCTGAAAGTCCTATCTTCGGCATAAATCAATTGAATGCTGGAAAGAGGGAGCCTGTTCTCAATGAATTGCAGTTAAACCTGTAGCTGAATGTAAAAATATTTCAAAACTAAAAATCTCCATATAAATTTATAAAATTGTATTTGTAAAATAGTTGCAACAGCAATGAGAACATGATATTTGATCTCTTGCAAGAAAACAGTATAATAGATTAGACCAGAATTTTTTGTACTTCAGTTTACCTGCAATTGTTTTTTGCCTGACAAGTATGCTGGCATTCTTACCTGAGAAACTTTTCTCAGACTCTCAGAAACTTAAGTTATCTTTTAATTTCACATAATATATACTGTGTGAATTCTGAAGAGCAGCGAGATAAACAAATGTGCTAAATAAAGAAGCCTGCATCTTAATCTCTACAGAACATACAAAGGATCAAACTACCCTTGATAGTGTCAAAAATATTAGTTATCCTGGCATTGTTTCCTCAGAATCAGTTTTGACTACATTGCTCCCCTATGTCTCCTGTCAGAATCATTTGGAAGTTGCATTTCTTTTTGTTGCATGCAGATTTTTTTTTTACAGAAGCTTCTGAAACCCTGAATTTTTTAATGTTCTATTACTCAAATATGTAACCAATAGTTAGCACCTAATATTTTTAGTCCTGCAAAAATGCCTGACAATTAAGGAAAGCCATGTGCAAGGGCAAGAAGGCCTCTGTAGTACAAAAACAAATTAAACATTATGTTAAGAATACAAAATGTTATTTTAGCAGTAATGGAAATACCAATACTTTTCACTGATAATAATATAGTGGCATTTTCTAATATAATGGCATTACCAATAATATTACATGAGAAACTTTTTAAGTACTTTGTTCAAAAAATATACTGTGTTCTGTGGGACAAAGAAAAAGGGTAAATTTTAGCTCCTTTTGTCCTTTGCAGTGATCAATACAGACAGCAGTAAAATATCAGTGGTTGACAGTACTGTTGAGCAGAAGTTGTCTTCACTCTCCAGTTGGAAATCATTGCCTAAAATTTCCCCTTCTGTTCTCAGTTTAATGGTCTCTGTATCCAAGGGGAGCTCAGATGCTTACGGAGATGAAATCATTGCCTCCAGTTCCCAGGGGCCCACTGGTTATCATTACACATAACATGCAGACAATACTGCTAGGAGCCAGTTTGCCTCATGGTAATATGTAGTTCATCACCAGCTTCTGTAGCATGCTAAAGAGGTCTTGCCACACAGCTTGGGACTATTCGGATGTAGACTCAGGGGTCTCAGCAGTTATTTCCCTGCTTTGCATCAGTTTTCATCTTCTTTATCCCTTTGTGCCGTGGTCCACCTCAGGCAGTCTCCTTCTAGGGGAATCTGAAAGGAGCAGCTGTTACAGGCACCATTTCCTCCAATTGTTGCCACTTGGTTCCTTTTGCTCTTTAGCCTCCCTCCCCCAACATGCACACACAGGATCATGCATATGAACTTGTTTCTCTTTCATTCATGTCTTCTAGCAGGGCAGAGAAGCATATGTTCAAAATAGTCATTATCTGATGCAGTAATTAAAGACTGAAATTATTAATCCGCAGCCTATTCTATAAAAAAATGCAGTCACTTTGTATCAAATGGGCTGGTTTTGTTAGAGAAGGTTTATTTGCTAGGGACTTGGTGTTTAACATTATTTGATTTGGTGTATAATCTGTATAAATTAGTTTAATTTAATTTGATATATATGATTGATTTCAATGGAGTTACTCAGATGTAAAAATATAAGTGTGTGCAAGTTTAAAAGCCTGAGAACTAATTACTTTCAATAGCAGTGGGATATGTTCATAATATTTTTCATATTGTCTGGTTTATAATCAAGCCTAATGATTTTTTCCACAAAATATTAATAGTTCACATTATATAGATTTCATCTTAAACATTATAGATTTTGTCATGGAGAGTTCTCCATCTAGGCTAATTTTAAATTAAAGGTAACTGTTTACTTGTTTTTTTCCTCAGACTCATTATACAAGCAGGGTATTAAGTGAAACATTTCTGTATCATTAGAAATCTTGCAGAAGGTATTATAATCTAATGCTTGATGTGGGAATTTTTTTTTCCCTTAGACTGGACTTTCAAGAATTCTTTGAAGTATAGGGTATCATGGATTTTTTCTCTTTCAATTAGAGTTGCATCCCAAATCATTCCTCATCTAAGGGTTAGGGTTTCTTCTAATTGTTCCTTTATTTTGGTTATTAAATCCTGTACTTCAGGTATGTTACACATTTAAATAACAGAGGCAGTGTTCACGACTACTGAGGTTCATGCCAAGCTAAATGTGGTAATTTATGGCATAATGCTATCTGCATGAATTGTCAGAATTACAATACACAAGCCATAGGCATAAAATTATCAAGAAAATTTATGAACTTGCAAAGACATCTTCACATTCAAAATGACCCTGTTAAAGCAATCAGAGGTGATTAATGGCCATAAACTTAATTTATGTAAAAGTCTGTGTCAAAACAACTGGGAATTTTGTCTCCTCTCATGCAGCTGGGGAGTATATGAGTGGGGTACAGACATTCTGAATTTGGTATGTACAGTATATTTTATCTGATTACATCTTTTGTATCTCCTTATATGGATTATGCCCATATAGATGGATGGATGGATTTGGTAAATCAGTGGAGATCTTAGCAAGTAAAAGATCTCTAAAAGGTAGAGTAAATGTTGTTCTCTTTTCTCCCAAATACTGAGTAAGGTTGTTGAGAAGAATGAGCATGTGAAGTTAGAAGGCTGAACTTCAAGTCAGTGGTGTATGTGTAGACCACTGAGTTTGGGTTTGAGCTTTCATTATTGTTACCACAAAAAAAAAAACCCTCTCAGATGAGGATTCACAATGAACATCCAAAGATACTCTTCAATGGAAATTATTTCAAACTTCCTTCTTTTAAATCATCCATATTGTCCTTTATTCATGTCTAAGTGATGTTTAGCCATTAGTAATGAAGTGTAACATTTTCAGCTTAGTAAATGGCATCACATGCTTGGAAAACATCTTAGCATACCAGTTTAAGAAGTCTCATCATTCCAAGAGGCTCCACTTTCGTTGAAGTGATTTTTAAACTTTTTAAAAAACTGTATTCATTTAGGTAGTTAGTGGTTTTCATATCTGAGGAATAAAACCCCAAAACTTTGAGCCTTCTTAGAAGGTAGGCACTTCTGATTGATCTTGACACTGACAACAGATTATGTACAGAGAAAGGAGTGGCCCAATTTTGAAACTGATTAAATTTCATGTTCCTGAAGGGGCTCACTGCTGCTAGACACTGGTGAAGATAATACAAACAAAATTATGTGAGAGAATTAATATTGGGAGTGAACTTCGCCTTGACAAAATACACTGACTCAAATGCTGAGGGAATTAAAAAATTAAAAATTATTTGTCTTGACAATACTAAAGAAGACCTAGAACTTCAGGAAAGAGGTGAATGTCTGATCATTCAACTAATTTTTTTTGTTGTTAATTTAGCACTTGTTTCTTTAAGTGAAGGATATCTCTAACATTTTATTTGGACATGAAAGTTAACGGTCTCTTAGTGAAGGAAGGATTTCTTTTGTTGGTTTAAGGTAAATAAGATTTTTCCTACCTTAACCAGTTTCTTGAAAACCTGAGGGAAAAGGGTTCTGATTATACCTGAGATGCAGCAATGCTACTTTCCTTCAATACTTTTCCATACACGACACAGTTTTGCACAGTTTTGGTGTTATGGTGTCCAGTACTCTTGCCTTGAAAATATGGTGTCATTTTCGTTTTCAGTCTGTGGTTCAGATTGTATTTTGCTTGGTTAATGGCAGCACAAAAACTCCCTTGAGTAATATGGATTTTTGTCAAGATGAATGTGCCCCAAGACCATCCTCTGTAAGAAAACACTCATAAATGCAGTCTTTCTGCAGCATTACAGTAATCTAGTTATACAAAAATTATAGAGCATGAGAAACAAAAAATACTAAATACATAAAAAATCTATTACCTGATGATAAGAAAAAAATCACAATTCCATGTTTTCCTACAGAACAATGAAAGTAAATGTTCTAGCAACTTCTTGATATTGACCCTACTCTTCAAGAGTCTCATGTCCCATAAGAATGGATACCAAAACACCATGAATGGCTAGATTTCCATCTCATCCATTACAGTTTTCAATTTACTCATTCATACACCCCAGAAGAGTAAGACTACTGTGAGTTGAAAGTTTGAGTGCACAATCCTTTAGAAAAACCCATAGCACCTTTTCAGAATGTTAGGGTTATCTGACCATTGCTGTTCTCAAGAATCTGAATGCAAGTTGGTGACAAAAAGTTTAAAATCTCAATTTTGAGGGCTATGCCTGGAGGATATTGTTTTGTTTGTTCTACTTCTGAAACAGTATGAAAGTTTCTTCATTTATATATTTGTAAGATTACGTAGCCTTACTTAAAATATATATATTAAACATCCTGCATTTAGAAGTTCTGATATTTAACATATCAAATGTGATTTCCCAAATTTCAAAATCTACTTTTGGTAATATTTTGACTCTACTTAAAAATGATAACTTTTAATATTTTCTTATTATTTATTTTTTTATTATTGCCTTACACACACATGCAGGCACTTAGACACAAGGACACACTTCTTATATGAGTATGGAAAAGAATTGGAGGGGAGTGCAGGGCAGCACTACTAAAATTATATTTACATCATAATAGATATTCTAAGATCAAGAGAATTCTTTGTATAACTCTGAATTATTTCTGAGAAATTATTCCTGACTGAACTGAAAAGAAGCAAACTGCCCTTACTGTGGGTTTGCTTAGCTCTAATATCTTGAAAAAATTGAGGACAAAGCCATAAAAATTGCTTAAACTGCTCTGTTAGAGAATAAAAATATCTTCACATCTGGTTTTCACAAGGCATGGCAGGAGGAGCACTTGGCAGTCATGGAGCCTCAGCTCAGGTCTCACTTTTTGGTGTTGCTGCTGGGAGGGAGCAGTCTCTGCGTGCTCTCTGCTGGTGTGGCCAGTGCAGGTGGCTCTTCCTTGTGCTTTCCCTGGCAACTTGGCAGCCAGACTGGGGACAGCTAGGCAGGGTCTGCTTCTGGGAAAGAAGGTTGCAGTTAGCTTGTCCTGACTGAGATTTCTGAAACTCCAATAGCTGCCTTCTGTCAGTTACAGGATGTGATTTAGGCATTTTCTCTGGACTCTAGTGAAACTTCTTTTAGAGTAGCTAATAAATTAATAAAATATGCTATTTTTTTCTTTTTCCCTCTTTTTCTTTCTTTTTTTTTTTTTTTAACACCTGCCAGTGTAAAATTACCCCTCATTTCATTCTCACATTGGTTTTCTAGCTTAGGTGTGCTGTACCTCAGAACCTAAATGCTGTATTTAGTAGAGGGAAAGGGATAGCTACAGCATGTCTAAGTCCATAGTTTATGTTATCTGATAACAATAACATACCAGATCTTAGGAACTGCATTAGTCCATTAGTGAAACTGCACACTCTATACCCAGTGCTGCAGCAAATGGCTGAGGAACTGCAAGTGAAATTTTCTAATTCTGTTAGATAATCTACTTACAGAAGCCAGACTCTTAATGTGTTGTGAGAAAGGAAACATTTGTACCCACACTGTACAAATTCAGGAATTTCAGTACTTAAATGCAAATGTATTCATATGCTGCGAGGTTTTGTTTTCCATTGTATAGTAGATTCTAATGAACAGAATATTTTTTTAAAATTCTGTAAAGTAAGGCTTTTAAAATTAGATTGATTTCTCAAATTGGCACAGTTCAAGCTACAGCAATTCACATATTAAATATGCGTTTAAATTTCAATTCAGTTATTCTCAATGACTTTGGTGGGGCAAGTCATATATTCAGGTATTAGCAAATGCTTAACAACTTTGCTTGATCAGAACCATTGACTGCTAAATTGGAGAATAGGTCTTGAGGAATTTGTCCTTTGATAGGTAAATAACCTGAGTTCAAACACTGAGGCATGCCTGTAAAAACTGAGAGCTTGGTGCCTCCTTGCTAGAAGCAATTTGTTTTGCTGTTTTGCTTTCAGCTTATGTATTATTTCAGAGCTGATCAAAAGAATTGGTAGCAAAGTGTGAAATAAATTGTACTTCTAAAGAAATCGATTTCACATTCCTTGGTGCTTTAAATGATTTTAGTAATATTAATATTTAAAATATTTCTGTCTGAAATCTTTTTATGACTGCATATACCAGTAAAGGTCCCCATTTCATTCAGCTGTTTTTCATACTAGTATATTACACAGTAAACACTGTAGAAATACTGTATTTTAGCACTGAAATGGATGCAAAAGATCTCAAGTGTCTATTTGCATCTAAATGACTCAAGTTTTATTCAGTCAATAAGAACAGTTGATTAATCCTTTTACTGTGTTACATGGGTTAAAACTTGAAGTATATAAGATTTTCAGCTGAATGAGATCCCTTCCTTAACTTCTATATCGGTTTGTAGAAACATACCCACTACATTATATAATTTAAATTGGTTTTCTACTTTCCTAGTTTATCTCTGCAGTTTTTACCATTGTTATGCAAATTTTAACTGTTTGTTTGTTTGCTTTCCTGTTTGCTTGCTTTTAGCTAGGAAAACTTTGCATGGTTAAAAATATCTATTCAAAATATTAGTAAGCATGAAGTAGAATATTGATAGGTGCTTTGTCTAAGAAGTAGACAAAGGGTGGGATTTAAGCATGCAGATATATATGTATATTATGATACTGTTGTCTTAGCAGGCTACAGTGATCTGACAGCCAGGTACATTCATGTAGACACAACAATCTGATAAAAGCAGTCCAGACATCTGGATCACAGTGCTGCTATACAGAAACATTTCTTAACAATTCACATTATTGCACTTACCCCGATTTCCAGTCCTGTCCAGCCTTTTGTCCTTGTTTCTTCCCCCGGCTCTGCCTTTGTCTTTTATGTACTTGCAGAACCTCACTTTTCCTTTACAAGTCACCTCCATCTGCTTATGTGTCAGAGTGGCCCTGGTGCCACACATCACATAGAGGAATTCTCAAGATGAAGGGCTGTATTCACATCACTACTTCTGTCTCAGCACTGTTTCATGCTTGTCACTGCTCAGCACTCAGCGCCACACTGCCTTGTTTTGTCAATAACCATTTATTTGTTGCTGGAATAGTAGCAACCATTACATCTGACCTCCCTGTTTCATCAATTATGAATAGATTATTGGATGTGAACATCTGCAAAAGCTTGCTGTTGAACTTACCTCCTGGCTGGGATTAGATAAAGTATTAAACTGTTGTTTATTGTCAGGCCAAAACTCTACTGGGAAGCCAGGGAATTCCAGGACTAGCAGACTCCCATCAGCAAGCACCAAAAATTGTTTAGTATTGCCACCGTTTCCCATAAGATCGTAGCCATTTATTATTTACACTTATTACTAGTTGTTATAACATACTTGATAAAAGCTCTTGGCAGGCACAGTGTTTCCAGCTATTGTCACATCTGTCAGGATGGAAAGGATACATAAACTGTTTTTTCCTCTTTTATTGCTGTTAAAGGGTAACAGATGAAGCTTCTTCACTCCAGACTGTTAAGCCATGCTTTATTTTGAAGAAATATGTCTACAGTGGCTGGCTTGGAAAACATTACATTCCTGTCCTAAATATACATTGCAATAACTTTTACTAGGGCAATGTCTTTTGCAGTGGAAATTTCAAATTGTACAATAATAGTAAATAGAAATACTTAGATTTGATGTTTGCATAGTTTTTTGCTCTGAAGGACCTGGATGACTTTTTAAAATTTTTTCAAATATGAATGAATAATAAAACCCTTTATGAGGTATAGAACATAAGAAAATTATTACTTCATTCCTGCAAAGTTGTTGCGTAAAGAATCAGAATTAACATAATTATTGGTGGCACAGAAGGCCAGAATTAAGGACAGTAAGTCAGAAACAAAAATGTATTCAATCATCTGTACATTTCATCTCTTTAAGCTTTCTGTGCAGCAAAATGAAGCATACAGGGTGAACTCCTGACCTTGTGGAAGCCAATAGAAGTTTGAAATTACTCTGGGGAAAGGAACTTTTTCAATTAGTTACTTGTATTTACATATCATCCATTCAGAATCAAAGCAAAATGTACATGCCCTGAGTATTATATGAAGCAGACAAGACTTGATACAGGCAAAAAGCCTCAGGTCTGATCTTGATAGACTGTTAAGGAATGAGTGAAGTGTTTGTCTTCCCTCCCTTAATCCTTCAAGCAGATGCACACACAAGTAACCTGAAGCATGAATTGCTGAGTGTTTGTAGAGCATGAGGGTAAATACTGCACTTGATAGCCCAGTAGATCAGGGGAGGAGGAGTGTGGACTGGATTAATTACCCACAGGGAGAGTGGAGTCAAGCAGCACCTCAGTGATAGCCATGTCCTAGCTCTGGAAAGTCTTCAACAAGGGTGTTCCCCTTTGAGATTTGACTTGGACAAACTTCTGGGTGGATTCTTCTACTTCCCTCCCCTGTCCCTGATCCTCTTGCTCCAATATGTGTGCTTATGCTATGCATTATCCTAATAAAGTCCCTGGAATAGGAGTTCTGGAACAGACCAGTTTGGCCAATTCCAGCCAAATTCTTTCTGTCTTTGTAAGAAAATCGATGACATTTGTGGATTTCTGGTAATTTATCCAACACTATAGCTGGTGTAAGTGGATGTGGCTAAGGGCAGAGTTAACATTCACAGGAGTGAGTTGGTGAATTTTAGTTGTGAGTAAAGAGGGAGAAGTAATAACAGTTCAGTCAAATCAGGGAGTGCTGCCTCTTTCTGGGCGTGGCACCCAGTTTCTGTATCCCTGAACTGTGAGCATGCAGATGGAATATGTGCAGCTTCTACCCTGGATGCTCGCTCTGCCTGAACACATTTAGCATTGAGCAAGGTGTGGCCTGCCATTCAGTTGATACTGGTGTGTGATATTCCTGGGATCAATGAGCTCTGCTCATTGAGATCGATACATTTCACGAGCAATACCATTTTCTTTTGCTGTCCAATCTCTCTCATGCTGTTTTGACAAAAATAAGAATACATCTGGGTTTGTATTGTGAAACTTTTCTTTGATCTTACTCAGCATGGCCACAGGTGTGCAACCACTCAAATTATGGTAATAAAGACTGCACTTTTTTGTAATTTTTAAATATGAATTTCTGGGGCAGCTACTAGTCAGAGTTCATTGAACTGCAAAGTGCCTATGCATACAATTCTATTGTCTCTAATTTTCACTTGACTATATAAAAGTAATTATTTAGCAACCATCAGAACTATGTGCTTTTTTTCCAAGTATTTAAGAGGTATGAAGTAGTGAATCCCATAGTCTCACTCAACTGCATTGTCTGTCTTCCAACACCTATTGTTGGCTTCAGAAAAATACTGTCAGATGCTGCTAGCCAGGCTGGGCCTTAGTCTGCCACTGCAGTGCCTGTCAGGAATCATTAGCTACTGATATCTTTGACTAATGGTCCACTTGATTGCCTGATTCATGTTCAAGATCTGTAAATGAGGCAGAAGCATCTTTCCTGCTCAGCAGCTGTGAAATGGCTAAACACAGCTAGATTTGCAGAAATCAAAATAAATGTATTTCCAATAAAGTTTGTCAACAATATCAAATCTAAAACTGAGAGCAGAACAATGTTTTTTGTGTTTTTTAAGGTTACAGTATTATAAATCAACATTATCTCATCATGTGCTTGTCAGAGAAATGTATTTTACCAAAACAGTGAAATGCTGGTAGTAGCATTAATCTTGTGTTGAGTTGGATATATGTTCTTTTTTCAACATAAATTCATACTTTCAATATTTGTTCTTTCGTCCATTATCCCCAGATGTATCAGTGCTCAGCAGAGCCTCTGTGCTTTTGTTTGGGTCCTGCATATGCTAATAGAGTGTGCATGCGTGTTTTTGTGTACATATAAAAGAATTACAGGTGTGAAAACAATAAAAAATAAAGGGTGGGATTTTGGATGGAGGGAGTTCCTGGGGGAGGAGCTCCTGTATCTGTTTTTTATTAATGGAATAAGTCCTGGAGGGTCAGCCTGGCATAATGCCAAGAGAACTGAGAGGTAAATCTGGGCCTGAGAGCTCACTAGTATTTCTCTTGGAAAAGGAGGCAAATATGAAATTCACCACTAGCTAGAGAATACCACAAACAGGCTCTAGTTTGTGGATTTAAGCAGAGCTTAATACTTTATTTTTACATTGTAATTGTAGACACAATGGATCTACAAAGAGACTTGATTTTGTGAAGGGATGCTCCCACAGGAGCTATCCTGTGGTCTGTTATGTGGAAGATAAAGTTGAAGTCCACCTTCAACTTCTACCTTCCCACATCCTATATGGAGGAGGAGAAGTGATTGAAACCCACTGTTGGTTTCTGTATTAGACTTTGACTTTCATGTTATTTGGTTTTTTTAAGCTAGTGTTTCCACAGATCCACAAAAGTAAATATTTTGAGATAGTAGTGTGCTTGGTCACACTGATCCAAAAACTAATCTGAATTAGCATGGTTTTTATAATTGCTATGTTGTTAAACTTAGGTTACATTTTTTATATAGAAGTAGAAAGGACTGTATTATTCTAATCTGTTCAACCTCGTATACAACAGTCTTTCCTCACTAGTTGCTAGGAGTATCAAACTGTCTTTGAAACAATATGGAAATTTTATAATTTTATAATGGAGTCTAGCATGATCAAGATAAATCTACTGTAACAGCTTCCTTCCTCAGAACTCTTTGTACATAGCTAATTCTAAAAAAACAAACAAACAAAACAAAATATAAAGGAAAAAACAGACATTTTATTCCTTCAGTAATTCTAAATCTCTGGAAACTTTGTCTAACTTTTGAGAAGCAAATTTAGCTAAATGTGTGTAATACCCAAACTGGTTTTAATATACATTACCAGTATAGATTCTTACATAGTCCCATTCAATATCTAGTTACACATTGTTAATATTTTTATTAATGAATAAACGAATTAACAAATAATTACAAAGAAAATTACCAATATGACATTTTCAAACTCAATATTTGCTAAAGAATACTGCAGCAGAAGCATCTTACCTTAATAAGTTGGCTTTTCTTTTGTTGTCTGATTTTTTCCCATCCAGTAAAACTGCACATTTGTGTAGAAGTTTTCAGCATTAATTATTAGTTATTCCACCTATTCCTTGGATGTCATTTTCCCCTGCACTGAATGGCCAATATGTATCTATATTAACATTTTCTGGCTATGCTTCTGTCTAAAGGCAAACTTTCATTGGGAACCTATAAATTCCATTATATCCAAATGGTACATGTTCCAAATACTTACCCACTTCCCAGAGAGCTGATAGATGACTATGACTGGCAGAGCTCTGCCCACTCAATACTCTCTGTCCTATGCATGTCCTTTCCTATGTGGTATCCACAAGAAGCCAGTTAGATTGATTGGTTGTTCCTATGCCATAAAAATAATCAGGAAATTTTTCATGCCCATGTTTTTTATTTTAGGCTTTTTGCAGATTGTGGCAGGCACCACTGTGTTGATTCCACTTGATTTTCCAGCATGTAAACTTTATAATTTTTTTGTTTTAAATGAAAATTTAAAATGTGCTGTAATTTCAAGAGACTCTGGGTGAAATCCTATATTGCTTATATGTTTAACCATCATTTTAACCTATTCTGTCTGTTCCTCTTTTTCTATCCTGAAATGGCACACATCACAGGAGAGGAGAACCCTCTTCATTTCTCTCACATAAATGGATACTGGGCAGCTGTGGCATCCAGGGGCACTACACAGCTCCTTTCCATCAAGCCCTTGTGTCCCTTTCTGTGTTCCTATGTGTTACCTGAAGCTGGAGGAGTAATTTGAAGTACATAAAGAGTACATTTTCTATGGTAATTTATCAAGATTTCCTCCCTTTCATGAAGATGATTTAATTAATGTTATTTCCTCATTATTTAGAATGAAATTTGTGTAGAGTAGTAGTAACCTGGGACCAGAATGAGCACTTTCCATCAATATGAATGAGTGGCTTTATTTATTTACTTCCTTCTTTCTCTCAGCTGTTGCAGCAATGCAACGAACCAACTTTTTAATTCAGCTATGCTGTGTATGATTTTTCCTTGGGTTTATCTGTACTTTTCAGGCTTTTTGATATCTTTAATAGAAAAATAATGTACAGTAGCCAAAGCCTTAGGTTCCTAAGTAACGTTTCTCTGCCAGATAGTAATGACTGCAGGCCCTGTGTCCAAGTTTAATATTGTAGGGGCCAGTTTAAAGTAGGAACGATTTCGGTCCAGCACATAACATTTGTGACACCTCCTGACACTCTAATATAGTTTTCTAATACAGGCACGATTATTACAACAAATGCTGTGGGTCTCCTGAGTTAAATGCAATACCAAGAATTATTTCTCGGACACCTGTGTGTTTCTGCTACCATCCTGGATTATTAGAAGGATGTACTGCAGGCACTGACAATATCATGTATATATTCAGTTTAGGGAGAGTTCTGAACTGATGTGACACCTTCCTAACTGAGGTGCCTTTGTACTTTCTGTCACACCTAATGCATTGATAGCTCAATTGGCAGTGGCCTGCAAGGATAGGATGCAGCATTAGAGCACTACTAAGAAACTACTTGAGGGATAATAAATAGGGCAGTGCACATTAGTAAATGCTACTTTTGGTGCACACAGAGCTTGTGTAACTAAAGAATAAGAGCTATGTCAGGGCATGCTACTGCATGTAGTAAAACTCTTTCAAGAACTAGGAAATCTGAGTGGTAGAAACAGCAGTGGAAATGGTGACGCTTCTCCTGAACCATGCACTTTGCCAGTGACAAGGGATGCACTCTTAGTAGAAAATGCCCAATCTTTTACCTCAGTATAAATAGGAATCCTAGGGCATGCAGGATACTGTCATATGTCCCTGGGCATCTCCCATCCCCCTTCAGAGCTGGTAAATGACATTCACTACTCCTTTCTTGGAAATGTGCAAAAAGGATTTCCATAGAGGGTCTTTGGAGATTTCCTGTTTTCTCATGTGTGTAATAGATTGGGTCAAGCAACAAAGGGAGGGATGAAAGAATAAGATTTAATTTTGTATGCACTCTCCTGTCATCACCATTGAATAAAAAAAGAGAAAAAAGGATGAAAAGAGAAATTCTGCAATGCAGGTGATGTCAATATTAAATTAAATTATGATCATATGTTTTTATGCAGCAGCTGTAAGTCTTCAGTTATGGGAGGGTTCATAATAGTAGAGTAGATTCCAAGATGTTGTTAACAAACTTCTTGTGTGTGAATAATTAATCCAAAAAATAGCAGCATTATCTACAGTACTTTAAGCCAACATAGATTAAATGTATAACCTGTAATTTATTCCGTTTTGGGGCATCTGAATTGTACTAAGATAAGTTGTGACAGATTAAAGAAAGAAAAATAATACTGAGTTGTATTTCAGCATCTCATTCTAAAACAGTGTGAATGCAAAGGACACCATCTTAAGTTATTGATTATCAGAAACTCATAAAAGCACAGGATCTTAAAATCTTTTAAATTATGGATAAGGAAATTTACACTGCAAATCAGGGAGTACCTCTTTGGTTTTTTGCAAATTGCCAAAGAGATATAACTGCAAGTTACATCTTTTTGATTTATAATTATTGAGTAGTTTTCAACAACTATAAATAAGGATCAAAACCCTACACCCATTATGGCTAATTAAAGAGCAGTTGTAGAAGTGGGAAGCTTTCATTTGTGTGGACAGAGAGATTGGGAGGGGAAGAAAAAGTGGAAATTCCTATTGGGGTATTTACTGGTTTTGTTTTCCTATTTCACAGGTTTTGAAGACCTCTGTAGAAATCTTCACAACCCTTTGTGATTCTGCTGGCCTGGGCAGAGCATATGCAGCTGTAGCCAAGATCCTGGCAAGGTAGGTTAGCACATCCTTGTCTGACTGTCAGTGCAGATTCACTCAGCTGTGAAAGACTTAAATTGTTAGAGGTCTGTCGCTTCCCATTACTGACTGCTTAAATTTTAAGCAGTGCCCTTCTTCCAGTAAGTGACCCTTTCATCGAAAGTTATTTTAAACTGTTACACGTTTTTTAAAGTATATGGTTCTAGTTTTTCTTTGCCTGTAAACTATAACATGTCCTTTTTCTTCCACATTTTTAGGGCTTTTTAAGTGTTGGGGTTTTTTGGGTTTGGGGGTGGTTTTTTTTTGGGGGGGGAGGTGCTTATCTTACTGGAAAATAGAAATGCAGACCTATTTTCCAGGTTAAGAAAGAGAGAAAACCTGGAAGAATGTAGCAGGCTTCAGTAGGTGTCTCAGTGTGATATTTTCTGAACTTTAAGTTTTTCCGTTTATTGCACTCACTTCTGTGGATGCATTTCTAGTTTGTGCATGTGTAACTAGGTACAAATTTGTTGCAAATACAATGCTTATATTCAATATATTTGTTTCAGCATCTGGCATTAAAATCTTCCTCCAGGTGAATTAGTTCAGGTACAAATAATTTTGACACAAAGTAGTCCAATGAAATTATGAGATAGGGAAAAAAAGAGATTAAAGTGAAGGCTGCAGTTTATTCTTGATTTATCCTATGTTTGAAGACCTCGGTGCATATGATGCATGATAGAGCTTGGCAATTGTTTATGGAGAGGGACTTGTCACCAGATTTATTTCAGTGTACCGAGAAAATTCTCCTCTTTGAGTCAGATCCCTTGTTTCTTGGCTTTATCCAAGCACATAGGGATCAGCCACAACCACAGTCCTCTTCAGCTCTCTGATGCATAATTCATATCTACATGTATTCTGAGCATCCTAAATAAGGACATGGGAAAAGATATTCAAAAAGATACAGAACAGACTAAGAATACCAGGTCCCAGTTTTAAAACTTTCTTAAAGCCTAACCAAAAAAGACTTAGTAGCTAAAACACCAGCTGTTACAATGAGTGGCTTTGCAATGAGTACAAAGTTTCCTGAGCTCTAAGAAGCATTCATGAGCTCCTTGTATTCTCAAAAAGCAGCAGTCTGGGTAGAAGCTGGGTTAAGATAGTCAAGAAAACATTCCCTGGTAAACCATGTATATTAATTTCCTTTCTGTGATTTAGGCATTCTGGAATGAAGGCACATGCATTTATTTATGCAGAAGTTGCAGATTTTGAGATCTTTCTGAAGTCAGTTTGCTGAACCCTTCATCTGAAAGACCATGCCAATGCAATTCTTTTCTTAAAAGGACCTAAAGATAGAGCGGCTAGTGATTTTCTTCTGGATCAAATCTATATTCTACACTTTCTGGGGACATTCTTTACCTATCCAGGAATGGACAGTCCCACTGCTTTCCAGTTGTTGCAATTTGAAAAATAAGGAAAACAGTAGATGAGGAGCAGTGGGAGCAGATACTAAGATCAGTAAGAGTCCTCAGTTTAGTATTTAAGGCATTCTCCTAGAAGAGGAATAATCTGATTAATGCAGGTGAAGGAGTTCAATCTCCTGTATAGGATCAGAGATTTAATCTATTGAAGAATAGATCAGAGAATAGTTTGGGTCTTCTTGGTGAACTCTTTCTCTGGAAAATGGCTGTTGTACTTTTTATAAAACCGTTCTGGTAGTTATGCCATGAGAGCATTTATCAAATTAAAACCTTACATATATACCTGCTTTGAAGAGCTTTGTATATATGAGAGGCATTACCTGTTCAACCCTGTAAAATATCATGATGGTTCTCAGCAACTTTCAGTTGTTTGAGAAGCTTACATGTGGAAAAGTCTGGGCACCTATGAATCATAGAATGATAGAATCATAAAATAGTTTGGGTTGGAAGGGATCCTTACAGGTCAGCTAGTCCACCACCCTGCAGTGAGCAGGGACATCTTCAAGCAGATCGAGTTGCTCAAAGCCCCATCCTGGCTGGCCTTGAATATTTCCGGGGATGAGACAACAACCACCTCTCTGGACAACCTGTTCCAGAGTTTTACCACCCTCATTGTAAAATATTTCTCCCATACATCTGACGTAAAGTTACCATCCTTCAGTATAGAACCCTTGCCACTTGTCCTGTTGCAGCAGGCCCAACATTTGCTCAACAATTTGTCCCCATCTTTATTATAAGCTCACTTTAGATGCTGTAAGGTCTCCCTGGTGACTTCTCAGGCTCTCAACAACCCCAGCTCTCTCAGCCTGTCCTCATAGGAGAGGTGCTCCAGCCCTCTGAGCATCTTGGTGGCCTCCTCTGCACTCACCCCAACAGGTCCATATCCATCCTATGCTGAGGATGCCAGAGCTGGAGACAGAATATTTTGGATGAATGCACCAGTAATTACTGCTGGTGACAGAATCTCCATATTCAGGTTCAATTTTCACTTCCTTGTGTTGTTACCTGATCTAGGCTAGATTTGTGTAAATAATTTTAAATTTGATGGATAACATCTTCATAGGAAGATGACTGTTTCCCAAAAATAATGCATTACAACCATAATGTCTGTGAGAATTTGCACTTATTTCCTCATGACAGATTGGAGAAAGTGCTTGAGCCCTCCTGAATGGCTCAGAACCTGTCTATGGCTGTGGAATGTTTTGTGAAATCTTTGCTGCAGATGTTTCCAGAGACCATGGGAAACTGAAAATCTTTATCATGTGCATTTGGTCATGTCATTTTCCAGGGGAAAGAATCTGACATAATAGCATCATGTTCTTGACTTATTCTGCCAGTGTCCACCATGGTAATGACTTCTTGTGGACACATGATTTATACATCCAATTCCATCACATGAGCAATCCTATAAAAGGTGCATATTTTCATAAAAGTCTAATAGGGGTAAAAATCTCATAGGGCATTTTAGCATGAAACTGGAAAATGAGTTGCTGTAGATGTGTAATCTCTTCTGCTGAAGTCATCATAACTGTTCTGTGGGATCATGAATGACTATATCTTTAGGAAATTGCATTTTATGCATTTAGGAATGTGATGTCTAAGGAGATAGAAAGTATATGGCTGTATAAAATAACATGTAGATTTTTGAAGGAACTATATAATATTAGCCCTTTGAGTAGGAAAGACCTGTTTATCATGTTACCAGGTCTTGTGCAGGATGAAGTGTTTCAGTAATCCTTCTAGTATACTTTAAATATCTCAAGCTGTAGTGCTTTTAAAAGTACTTCCTTTGAAAAATTGTTAAACTGTACCAACTCATTGCTAGCTGGCATAAGTGAAGTTCTTACAGTGAGAAATATCTTTCTGATATGTATCAAATTGATTCCTGTTTTCCTCAAAGAGGTTATATACCCTAGCAATTTTCATATTTTCTATTTGTGGAGCAGAAGTTTTGATGTGAAAAATAAAAAATGGCCAAAAATACATCAAAACATTTCTATTAATTCATGAAATTAAGAAAACCTTTTTACATTTTCTCCTGTCACTGATTCCATTTGCTTTATTACTTTCAGCCTCTAGCCCACAAACTTGGTGGCACAATCAACAAACCCCTTAGTGGCTGTTTCATCTCTGCTCTATTTGATTTCTCCACTCTGAGTAAATGATTAAGTTTTCATGCATTGGTTCAACCAAAATCTATGTTCACTCAACCACATCCTTTATTGATTACTTCTACTGCAAACAGTAGGCCAAGTGTGATATACATAATTGGACAGTTGTCAGGGGATGTGGGTGTTAACAGTCCTGTTTTCCCAATTGGAAACTGGAATCACCTTGATACACAAATATTCTGCACTGTTTCATTCTCATTCCTTGGACCAAGGAGTCCTTTTCCTCAGAATATATGTTTTTAACTCTCAAAGGTCTGGTTGAATGGATTTAATGATTATACCATATAATATGCTCTTCAAGTTGCACCTGTGCACTGCATATAGAAAACTAGAAAAACTGAAATTAATATTTGTCTAACACTTTAACCTTGTCCTTTAACTTATATAAAACATACGCTGTATATCTGCAGGGAAACATTTGATTTTCCTTTCTTTGGGAAAAGAAAAACAGGTTAAAACAATATGTGGTTCTAATTCTAAAATTTAGAAGCCTTTTGACATTTGGTAAATGTTTACAGTCCAGTATGTTTCGTATTCTCATGGTAATAAAATACTTAAATTAAGAAAGTTTAGTAAATCCAAGTCTGCTAGTTGACCACTAAACGTTAGAGTAGCATATACTTGAGCATTTCAAGAATGTTAGTTTGCAGTGTTTAGCATCCTTTTGTAGTAATCTTGCCCTCTCAGTCACATGCAGATAATCACTGCAGTATTTTAAATTTGCAGCTAAGCTTTGCTGTGTTTCCTGTTTCATGACAGGCTGTTATAATTACTCCAATAGCATAAAAAAGGGAAATTCAGAGTTTGAAACCACATATCCCTAATATAGTTTATAATAAAAACTGTATTGTAAATAAATGCCAGGCCATCATTTGCTGCAGGAATATAATTTGAAGGTGGTTTAAGATGATAAGAAGATAAATCACAATTCTTTATCACTTAGAGAAACTCTTATTTTTGTGAATTTCTTAAGACTGGATTTTCTGTCTTGCTTGGTGCCTTGACATTTAGCATGCTATGCTCCTACATTAGTGAATCAAGTTCATGGCTAATATTGAGGTCAGCTGGAGTTACACTCTGGCCTTGAAGGGAAAAAGGGCACGGTGCCTTATTCACAGGCAAGCTCAGATGTCTGTCTTATATCTTGCAATCACACTGCTGAGGTCTTATATTGTTAATATGACTGGCTTTATTAAAAAAAAAAAAAAAAAAAAAAAAAAAAAAACAAACATTTCCANAAAAAAAAAAAAAAGGAAATCTGCAAATGTTATTGTCGAAGTATGTTAGCCAATTTTCAAGTTAGATGCAGCTGTGACCTCAGGTTGCTCTGAGCTCACTGGGATTTGGGGGTGGCACCTGCAACCCACAGTTTATAGGTTTGCCTGTGTGACCCTAGCCACCTTTGATCCACTCAGCCAAAGGGCAGTATTGAGTTCCAGGGAAAGACTGTCACCCCAGAACTGAGATACAGCACTTGTATGGAGCTGCTGCTGCACCACCAGGTTCTAGAGCAGCTCTGAATAACAGAAAGCCTTACTGAAATAACCACCTTCATACCTCCTTCCCCTGTTTTGTCAGGATGCAAAGTCCAGCTGAATTGAAAAAATCAGCAGCTCAGTGGGAAAAAAAAATTAAATAATGGAAGGTCCAAAACCCTGTTAAATCATCCACCTGTGTTTTTATTCTTGGCCTTAAAATATGGCACAATATTCTGAAAGAAAGTTTTGTTCTATTTTGCTGAAAGGATCCAGTTTTGCCCTCAGACATCCTGTGTGGAGTAGTCTCATTGGGCTCAGTACAGGTAGAGCTGGAGGCCATTTGGAAATAAAATCCAGTCATGGATGAGTCATCACAAAGTGAAGTTGCTTCAGAACAAAGGGGCAGATATTCAGCATTTGAAGAAGCCATCTGAGTAAATATTTCATTTTGTCCCTGTCCTTTGCTTCAGTCAGGGAAAATCAAATGAGGCTGTGAAGTACTTGGGAGAGTTTATGAAGGATGCTGAGAGCGCTAATCTAAGTCAAAGCCTGGTGGATGCAAATATCCTGCTTGGAAAAGTTCACAATGAAACAGTAAGTACTGTTTGTTGTAATGATCTTGAACAACTTGATTTACTTCTTGGTAAAATCTGGTTTTGCCTAGGAGATGGCACAGGAGGATTTGATCCAGGTGTTGCATCTTGTAGGAGATATCCAAGCAGAAGTCACTATGTGACTAAATGAAATGAGCCTTAATTTTCCGGGAAAGGTGAAAATTTCACATCATATTTAACATAGAGAGTTTTGTTCTAAAATAGATGAATAAAAAACTCCAAATTCAGGACAAACTTGATGTGTTGTGAAAAATCTTCATCCAAATCACCATTGGTGCCATATAGGCCCATAAAGAGTCATTGGTTAATGCAAATGAAATTTTATTGCACTATACATGAATGTATACTGCATTGCATACTAATGGGCTGTTTATAATCTTAGCTACATTTCTTCTCTACATTCTCTCATGCAAATTTTTGAAATGGGTTGTAGCAGCAAGTAGTTTGATAAAGGTCTGTCAGCAGTGGAAGGCCTTTCTTTTCTGTCTTTGCTTGCACTGCATTAACACTTGGGTCTTGAAATCAAAAGGGTTAAAGACATTGCTGCAAAAGTGAAAGATTCATGCTTTAACACCTATTTTAGAGCTGAATTGCTGCACAAAATTATTTAGATACAATAAGTAATAAAAAGAATATTTTCTGTATTCTGGAACTTAGAAAACACTTTCATTATGAGTAAAATAAAAGTAGAAATACCCTTTCTCTCTTCTGTTGCATATTTTTTTGTCATATGTTCTATGTGTAATATAATGAACAGAGTACTTTCCCCTTTTCACTTCCACTATGCCTGAATACCCCTTTTTTTTTCCCTGGGTTCCTCTTAGAGAGAACTCCAACTATCAAAATTGCTGTCCTGTTTGTCCTGTTTTTATTTCATAAGCAATAGATTTTTTTAATTCTATAATCTCTAAATTAGCCTGAGAGTTTTCTGTTTACATGTGTTCTTAGCATAAAAGCTGAATTTCTCACTGAAAACTAAGTGTTAAGGTCTTTGACAATTTGATGAAGTAACTGTAAAATGGATCTGAAACTTAGAAGAAAGCAGGCTGATATGGCACTGTGCTGAATTATTCTCCTCCAAGTCTGAAAAATAATTAAATAAATTCAGTTTCACTACTTCTCTATTTCATTCCTTATTCCACCATTGGTAATAATCAATTCAATAGAACTGGTGTTTGATTATTCTTTAAATTCTCTTTCTCAGTTCAGAATTTTCTGCCTTGAGCTAGGCCGGTGGTGTAGAAGGGCACAAGTGCAGTAACTTAATCTTATTAATATATATAAAATAGTATATAAAATTTAGTTTAAACATAAATAAAAAAATCTTGAAGTTTGCAATTCCCTGTTTCCTATATCTTTTTTTTCTGCAAGGTCAGCAGTGTTTACCAAAACTGAGTGTGAATTTACATTTCCTCTTTTGGATCACTGCCTGCTGGTGTCAGCTGTCATCACCAGTATTCTCTAAGTTAAGTCATTATTAGGGTCTTTTTATTCAACTCTGTACATCCCCCAGTGATAAAATTTGCAGTAGTACTGTCCATCAAATTAAAGATATCTCTGTTTATATCCAGATCTATCCGTGGGGACCTCTAGTAAACCAGGGATATAACTCTTCCTGTTCTTCCAAACACAAATCACTTTGACCAAATTCAGTTTGCTCTGTCCATGCTGTTGCTGTATCTTTCCAGTTCTCTCATCTCCCTGGTCTCTCACCAGCACTGTCTTTCTTTAATGCTGTACACACGGTTTGCTTTCTAGTCGTGATTGTTTTACCCAGATGTTTCTTGTTTCCTAAAATGCCTGGGTGTGTGTTATGCAGGACTATTAGTTCTCATTTCCCCCAGTTTGTTAAGCAGGTTGCTTACTTAATATGTACACTCTAAAGTTTGCATTATACACTTGGTAATTTCTCATTTCACCTTTTTCAAGTTTCTTAGTCTGATTCGCTGCATTCCTCTCACTAATTGCATCACTTAACCTACTGTAGTTCTCATGAGTATGATAAGTAGGTGTTTCCGCTTTTCATTATATTACAGGTTATCATTCTTTATTCATTGCAGTGTCCTCATAGGCCTAATTCTGCTCTTCTGCTGTATTAAACAAAGCTAAAAGACTACCAGAATTTCTATTACTCTTATTTTCCTTTTTTAATTATAAGCCCATTTTACCAGTTATAGGAATTCTCATCCCAAAAAGTGTTATCAAGTGAAACAGGTACCAGTTGGAGTCTCTCCTCCCAGGCTCTGTGCAGAATGGAATTTCAATCTTACTAAATCAATATAAGAGTGAATGGATAAAACAGCTCTGAAAATTTTTTCAGTCAGGAAGTTTCTGCATCAGGGCAGCAGAATTCCACGCCAATGGCAGGATAGAGATAAATTACTTGAGTTTTCTACTCAGCAACAGTTGGGCTACATTTCTCCTATTGTTTCCTTTCTTGTGATTAGGAATATCCCTGGGCTTTTGCTTATTCCTTTCTTCCCCCATAAATGAATAAATTTTAATTTCTGTTCTTTTCTGTGATTAAGTCTATCACTTCATTATCCTCCTCTTTTTCCATTTTTAGGATTTATTTTTTTTTAATTTAATACCACCATAAATTAGGACCTTTCCTTTCACAGATATGTTGAATGCAATGAAACAATAGCAATAATTTCTAAACGGCCTGGCTGTGATCTTTTTTAATACTTAGCTTTGATATAGTTTGATTTTTATGCCCAAAATGCTACAGAGATAACCAAAAAACTACTCAATTCAAAGATATGAGCAGTGTTATTTGGATTTTAGAGGCTAGAAGACAGCAAGGGAGAGTGATTTGCTTAATGCCCTGCCATGAGTCACTCTGTGGGCTGCCACATCTCTGAGGTGTCAGAGGAGCAGGCTCTAATGTCAAGGTAAAATACAGGTGACTACAAGTAGTTTTAAAATTATTTTCTTTTCCTTTTTTTGTCTTCTTTACTAGGGGAACTATAACGAAGCTCTGGAATGTTTCAGCCAGGCCTCTGAGGCAGCGAAAGCTTTGGAGGATTTACCCTTGGTGGCTGAAACAGAGAGTTACTGTGGCATTGCCAAGGCTCACCAGCTGATGGTGGCGTTCAACAGCCACGTAGCAGCAGCAGCAGCAGAGCCCCTCAGCCTGCAGTGCCTGCTGGCATGGAAGCAAAACAGAAGTGACATGTGCACTGACCCTCTTCCAGCCGGTAAGGCAGTGCTTATGAAACACATTAGTGCTGCATTGTCCTCAACACTTAAGTCGTTTTTCTTGTAGAGTTTTATTAAATTATTTCCTGGGTTTAATCCTTGTACGGAACGGAGGTTGGGCTTTGCTCCTTTGTGTGCTTGTTTTAAAGGCTGAATTAAACAACTTAAAATACAATATAACAGGGAAAAATGGATAGTAGTGGTTTTTCTGGATGGTGACTTTCATTTTTTCAGTGCTGTTTGCCAGAACATCACAGTTACGTGTTTTAGTCAAAACACAATTGTTTTAATCTTTAAAGAAAATAATAATCATCTCCATTTGCAGTACACTTTTCAAGTCCATCCAAAAATAAAATCCCTGTTACTAAAAGTGAGAAGTAATTTCTGCTTGACATAGTTCTGAATCCAGAAAAGCACACTGCTTTTTTTTTTTTTTTTGTATCCTTGTACTTTGAATTAGAGAGAAAGGGAAAAAATAAAATCAAGTCTACTTTCTTTACTATGTTTCCTTATCTCAGAAAGAGCAGAGGAGGACTGTATGTGGAGTAGACCTCTTTCTTCATGGGTTAAATTTTCTTTGCTCTTTTCCCCTTGTATGATACATTAATACAAGACAAGCTGAATAATGCATTATCTCCAAGTACTGATAGTAGTAAACTGTGTTGTACTGAAGAAGGAGGAGGTATGAGTCTATCTTAAAACTTCCTGCTCTGCATTCCTGTGAAGAGTGTGAATCTGGAGTACAGTGGAAATAAATGACAACTGGGGCAGTCACAATATGGAGCTTCAGGGTTACTTTGTTACTCCCTAAATTATTCTAGTCCTAAAGACAAAGAACTGCCTGGCTGCTGCTTTCTTGTGTATCTCACCCTTTCATAGAAGTGGAAAATTAAGTATAACTTCAGTGGTGAATTTTATGTATAAAATAAGTGGTAATTGAAGATATTAGCAGTTTAACAGGAGCCAGGATACCAGAGGCAACACTGGGAGCCACTGAGAATTATGGAACAAGGGCATTCATCTGGAGGCTGAAGAAATAAGTTAGATATCATTCTGTTTAAAGTTCTAGTCATGGTAACACTTCTTCAATAGCTATACATATCTATATTTGTGATTTGTGTCTCTATAAGTGAACATCTAGCACACTGACAGATTTTGTTGACTGTCAGGGTTATTTGGGTGCATGTCTCCTGTCTGGACCTTAGTGCAAATGCCAAGAATTCCAATAGAGATGGTTGGAAAAAAAAGAATATATAAAAGAATTTTACATACATTTTGTATAAGGATCACTAAATGTAGCTGATACAAATAGGAGGCAAACAAAAATCAACAATGGCAAAAAAAAAAAAAAATCACGGGAACCTCAAAGACATAGAATGAACTTTGTAATTCCAATATGAATTTTAGCTCTTGCACCTAAAGGGGTTTTCTGTTCAACTTTTATACATGACTTTTTCCAGTCAGTTGTGAAACTCATTTATATCCTGAAATTATATGTGCCCCTTTAAGCTTGAGAATGCTGCTCCTCTTTAACAGTACTTCAGGGATAAACAGAGTATGATTAGAAAAGCCCTTTATGTCCTGGCAAGCATGGTACCACAAACAAGTTTTGCCTGCTGAGATTCTCTTCCTTCTGTATATCTGCCTAGTTTGCCCTCTGTTACTTTCAGTATTGCAGTTTTCATTTCAGTTCCAGTTCACTCCAGGAACCCTGTGGCTACTGCATATTTAGCAGCTCTTCCAGTTCAATATCATTCTTCTCATTAGTGCTCCAAGCTTACTCTCATGATACCCAGATTACATCCAGGAAAACATAGTGTCACACTGTCAGCACAATCTGTAACATTCCTCATGTTTCGTGTGCCAAATCTCTCGTTAGTACTGGCATTACATTTTTAATATCTTTGTCTGGCAAAACATGACCTGGCACCAATTCAAGATTAGGATTTGCTGGCTTTGAGTTTCAGGTACAGCCTTTATTCTACCTTCCAGGAGAATGTCTGTGCATCCTGTGATGAACTCATCACTTAGGAAATTCCTGCTGTGATAATAGAGCAGTATTTCTAGCTCTTTCAACCAGCTCAGTGTTGATAGCCTACTAGATTTTTCTCAGTCTTTTTGAGGATAGAACAGAGAAAGACAAGATACAATGGTAGTTCTTAATCCGCAGGGAAATTTAATGAAAGGGAGAAGAAAGGCAGTAAGTTTTTATTTCTAACTCTTCTGACTGAAAAATTTTTCTGTGTCAAAAAAATAAGAGTAATTTCTGTCTTCTTAGGCAAAAGAAATACTTAAGCTAGTGGGGGAACAATTACATTTAAATTCAAGTAGTGCCATATTACCTTATGTCTTTCAACCAAGGCTTATTTTCTTAATCAATCATTTCAATAACCAGGCAGGAAAAACCATTAATTACTCAACTTACCTCAACATTTATTAATAAAATAGATGCACCAGAGTTGTCATGGGCAAAAGGGATGGGATTGTCAGAAAACAATGTTTGAAAATGCAAAGGAGAATATGTTTCTATCTGCTGCCTTTGACTCAGTCACCTGACTTCACTACAAGAGAGTTGTTTATATCATTGTGAGATGCCCCTGCAACAACAAAGATGGTTTTATTGTTCTTTTTATGTTTAGTAAAATGGATAAAAAACATTATCAGCAGAATCAGTAGGCAAAAAGCATTGTGACTCCATATAAAATCCTAAAAAGGAGCCTACAGCCTAGCATTGTCTGATGAGAAAACATTTCACAGGTCTTTCAATAAATAATCACCTGACTTGCTGCCTTCTAGAGGAAAGAAGAATAATTAAAGGTGCTGAAGGCAGGAAATTTTTGAATCAGATTTTGCATGTTGATTACATGAAATGCTGACCAGAAATTGTTTTCTGTGAGTCTGGCAACTCTCAGTCCAGGCTTTTTTGTCTGGCAGCACTGTGCTTCAGCAAGAGCTCTTGAATACTTGAAATCATCTGAACAGTTTTCAGAGTAGACTTAAAATGCATTGTTTTCCTCATCCTGCAAAGTCTTCAGTTGCTTTCTTGAGCAACAATATGAGCTTTTGACAACAATTTAGATTTATATTCCTTGACTTTGGAGAACTTAGCAAAATTCACACATTTTACCATAGATTTCCTGTGTTTATTTTGTTGGAGGATTTTATGATAGCTTTAAATACTGCATATTGTCATAAATTCTGAAGTCTTATGATCAATGGAATTATCTGGTACCATCAACTTCAGCATGATCAGGACTATTTCTAGTATTCCACACCTGAGCAGCCTTCAATATAATTTAAAATGCATGCACCAGCTAAACCTATTGCTTGGAAAATACAATCCAATGAACTTTTGTTCTTACTCCCAAATATGTAATCCCTCAATATTCACTCTCCAGCCTCCTCTCATGGATGTAAGGAATAGTACGTTCCAGAGTGTGACTGTGTCCTTTCGTGTTTGTAAAAAATTACATTTTCATCCTACTGATTAATATTTTTGAAAGCTCTTTAAGATTTTTTTTATAGTCATTTTTCTGTAAAAGATGTGGCACAAAATTTCTAATGTTTTGGAAAACAGCAATCTGACCAGGTGCATTTTAGCTTGAACATGTGTGTAACTTTGTCATTCATTAATAAAAGGATTATCCATAAAGGATGGGAGAGTCAGAAGTGAGATATGAGATCAAGGATTATGCTACACAAATTCAGTTGACATTTCTCCACTGTAACTTACCAGAGCTGTGTAATTTATGGGCCATTCTGGGAATCGTGTCCAACAGCAGAACAGGCTGCTTCATAATGTGATAAACTGCTCTTTTTTCACTCTCTCTTTTGCCTAAAGTACACTAATTCCAGGAAAACTTCTAATGTTACCTCCTCCCTCTCAGTAGTCTGTGTGCACTGTGTGCTAGTCTGGAGATAGGGAGAAACTGAAAGGATTTTAGAGACAGATTTTGGGGTTTCTCAGAAAATGCAGCTGAACATGAAGGAAGGAAATTATACACACTATTGATGTTTATATATCGTGTGTATATAATTACAGACATTATTGTTCACACTGGTAAATAAGAGCTATGACTTTAAATTACATAGATGAGGTGTGTGACCAACTACAGACTCCAGGGCTGTCCCTGTGCCAGAGGCACAAAGGCTTACTTCTTAATAAGCCTGTTTTCAAAGTAGTTCAAATGCTTCAGTCCCCTGATGAAAATCACAGGATGGCTTCTGCACCTTTTTATGGGGTTTCTCAAGGCAAATAATTTTCTGCCTTTAGGAAAAATACATTGGCTAAAAATTCTGAAATATATACATTTAGGAAAATTGTTAGGAAAACAAAAAGTTGAGAGGTGATTCTGTCTTCTTCTTTTTTAAATTTGGTAAAATTGTGCTGCATCTTCTTTATTCACATCACCTAGCACTCATCACTTCTTAAATTTTACCTCACTTTTACCTTTTAAAAATATCAGTTATTTTTTATATTAATACTAGATACACTCTTAAAATATTCTTAATTAAGTCAATGCAGTCTTAACTAAGTGTTGAAATAGACCATCCTTGTGTATAGATGATGGCATGGAACAGGTGTGTTTCTGAAAATCAGTTTATATCATATATGTTATTTATTATCAGTTGGGATTTGTTCTTTAAGTATGTGTTAAGTGTGCTTAGAGATACACTGATATTTTTAGCAAGTGAGAGGGATTACTGCTCGGACTGCAGAAAGAATCAAGTGTGAAGAGAAGAACTGAGGATGACAGGGAGGTTTTTCAGGACATTGTGGTCAGTGGCTGGATGCACCAGATTCTCGGGGAAGAGCCTGAGAACACGGTATAAACATCTCTGTCGGTTTTGCCAGGAGTGAGTAGCTTGTTCTATTTTCTGTTGATGGCTGAAGTTTGTCTGAAAAGAGGGGAGTGCTGACATTTAGTGTTCTCATCCTTTGTGCAAATGCAATATCCAGATTTACTGTGATTTCTTTTAAATATCAATGTAAATAATTGGCACTTGCTAGACAGGATCAGATCTACGTGTGTGGATTGCCTGTACCGTAAAAGGAGGGTACATGGAACATTTTCATGTTTAAACATGGATTAATGTGTTAGAAGTTTCTTCATAGCCTTTGCTGATAGCTGGCAGGTTTTTTATGACTAAGAGGTTTATAGGTTCAAAAAAATCACTATCACACTGACTGTGATTGTGAGTGTTCTTGTCATCAATAGTTATATAAAAACATTCTACCCAGAGGAGAATTTGGATCTTATCTAGGCTTTTTGCCATCTGATGTTTCTTATGGAACCATTTAAATCTTGCCACACATTTCCTTTAGACACATCCTGTGCTAAATATTGTTGGCATCCAGCTGTGTTTTCTCAGACAAGCTCCCTAGATCAGCAGAAAATGGTTTCCTAAATAAGGTGAATTGTTCTTTCTTGTGGAAAAAAAAAAAGTTGGAAGTGATGTTCAAACTGCAGCATATTGTCAGACCCTTTAGTGTAGCTTTATGCACTGAACTAGCATAGTTTTGTGCACTGCACTGTCGGTACTTCTACATAAGTGGAGTTCCTTTCCAGTTTAAAAAGTGAAAATTCTCAGGGCACAAGTTCAGTCCTGCTTGATTTTATAGAATGGTGCAAAAGGAATTTAATCTCTTGCCCAGCCCTGCTAGGCCACTTGTGGAGAAACCCTTGATTTGAGGCACCTAGGAGTTTTAGGTTTGACTGCAGATTTGATGAAGAGTCACAAAACGAAACAGCTGGCAGGAGTTGTGCTCTAGCAGTGCCCTAATGGTGGCAGGGCCAAAGTAGGAACAGCCAGTTGGAAAACTTCTCAAGTGGCCCTAGGGCTTCTCCATGAGCCCATCCTTTCCTTTGCTGCATACATGAGCAGAGGTGTATCTAGTGGGTTTGTGCTCAGGAGGGAGAAGGGATCCTCGTGAAGAGCCAGAGATCAGACTTGTGTGGATTTATTTAATATTGAGATGGTTGTTGTCATTTAGACTTCGTAAACAATCTTTCATTGGTGCTGTCTTGCAGACATGCCAACCAGTCTAGACCTCAGGCCAGCATGAAAACAGCTCTCTGCTGCAAACCCTTCCTTACCCAAAGCTCCCCAACAATCTCTGGCCACAGAAAATCAAAGGCAAGACAAAGAAACTGTGTTCAATGCCTGTGTTCTGTAACAGAACCCTTAGGTCATCTCAGGAGTCACAGGCAGTGTATCAAACACCTTCCTTCTCCTGGGTTTCCCAAGCCAGCTTTCTTTTCTGCATCTTTGAGAGAATTTTTTCTGAGATCCTTTTCCCTGCCTAGATACATCCTTTTATGTTCCTTTTATAAGTAACAAATTGCTGTTTTTATTAAGACTCTGTGGTCTGAAGATAGTCAAGATTTAAATGATTTATATTTAGAATAAGCCAATCTATTTTGAAATTGAAGTGTTGTACTTCCACAATTTTATGTATTTATGAAACCATATGTCTTTTGCCCAAAAATCCAACTCTCTATATTCTTTTCTGTAATCACCAGAGATATTTTGTGATTTTTTTAACTGTTTTTGAAACATTTATTATTTTTTTGTTTCTCTTCATTCCGTGCTGTTCTCCTGTGTTTGCTTGCCTGTTCTTCACTTTTATACTGCAAATTATTCTTTCTCTTCTTTTGCCCTACACCTTCATTACAAATTCCAATTTTATGCATGTTTATGCCAATGTTTAAGCAGTGTAAGTCAGTTACCTCTATACCCAGTAGCTGCCATCTCAACTTACATCTTCTTAGGTATATCTTTTGTGTTTGTAGTAGAATCAATAGGAGGGTTTTGAGAGTTTTTTCAGTATTTTCCTGCTGTTTTCACACTGTTCTTCATGCTTTGTGTTTTTATTACACTGTGATCAGAGAATGAAGTGGAAAGAATCACACTTCATATTGAGTTTCTTGACAAGTTGGTTAGTAGAAAATTGTGAAGTATCAAAATGGCCTTTAAATAGATCTTAATCACCTGTGGGAATGGATTGGCTAAGTTTACACAACTGGGTGATTAATTAGCTTTGAAGATCCAAATGCATGCTTAAGTAGGTGACCATGCCTCCAGGCTCATCCACTTGTTCCTACTCACTCAGTTAAGCATTCAATATTATCTATAATACAGAATAGTCCCATGGAAGGCCTCATGCAGGTTTTGCCATAGAGTCAAGTAATTATTCTGTATTTTTCATGGTGTATCATACAGGTACATAATTTTGAACATGGAGCTACTTTCCTACAATATTGACATTAATAAGTACCTGATAGAGTAATTGATATAGAGAGGATGTTTTGAAATTGTTCTTATTCAAAGTTTTTTTTATATTTTTTTCCATTTTTGCTACAGTGATTTAATATAGTTCTTTTTTCTTAAAATTCTGGCATATTTTTTAATTTTGGAGATGTTGAGCTGCTATGGGTACTAGTCAAACATAACATAGCTGGTGTCAGCTCCTGTGGGGAATTAATTTTCCACAGCAGTTTTTGAAATGGGAACTGCAAATGCCCAATACCCCTCATAAGTAGACCTTATGTTTATTCATCTGCTAATGCCAATGTCTGTGCAAGCCGATACTCGAGCCCTGTCTGTCTTGTATTTATGGGTCACAGCAACAGAGACACAGAGCTGCCTGACTGTGTCTGTGCATCCCAACTGGGCATCTGTTAGCACCGTGCATTTCACTCTTTGCTGATAGAAAACTGAAGCTGAAAAATGGAGGATGCCTGTGCTCTAGAGTGATCTTGTTCAGCTCATGTTGTGCACCCAAGGAGTTTGAGGAACAGGAACTTCAGACCATACCCATGGTGTCAAGGAAAAGCATCTGGTAGGAACCAGGAGGGGAGAGGGACATGTGCTGCACAATATCCACTGACTTCTTATCCTGGGTGCAGCACTTGCAGCCCTCTGTTTACCTCACACCTCAGGCTCCTGCTGGAAAACATCACTTCAGGGTATTACAGAGCCAAGTTCTTTGACTCCAGAACCTTTCAATCTGCCAAACAGTGCCTTGTAATGTGCAATTCTCCAAGAGTGAGCTTGTTCTCACTGGTGCCTTTAGCCCAGTTCTGAGAATAGTACTAAACCAAATTAAATTTAATTTTGTTTATATTCGTACAAGTATGTGCACTTATGCAGCAGCAAGAAGAGAACTGAGATGAAACATTGGTGATTTCAAACATTAAGAAATCAGCTGATATATTGAAGGATAAGTGGATTTCTGTTCTTGTCATCTCTTATGGATCTTGAAAAGGCTCATTGTTCTTACAAGGAAAAATAATTCTGCAGTTGCTGTATGAAAAGGGTCAGTAATGACTGCAACAATTTAACTGTGGTTACCAAAAATAGATAGCTCAGGCTAATGACACAGAATTTGATTTAGATACAATTAATTTTGTTCCAGTTCAAAATAAAATATTTCTTTCTCTCACATACTTTGATAAGTTTTTAACGATTGTACTGCAATCCATTAGCCATTGGGAAGATGCATGTGCACGTGGAGTACATGAACATATAGGTGTGTACCTACACAGAGAGAAACTGTATGGCAAAGAGAGGAGAATGTTGCATATATATTAACAATTGTGGACAAAATACTGCTTTTCTTATGCCCATAAAATCTTACTGTATTGAGGAGGGTGGCAAAATTGTAACTGTAAGTAGATTTTGCCCCTTGATTTTGCATTTTCAAAAACTTCAAGACAAGCAGAGGTTCAAATAATTGGGGGAGTTGCTAGGTATGATATTCGTGCTGGAGAACATAACCTAAATAAGAAGGATGTTCTGACTGAGGCTATTCTAATAACTGGGTTTTAGTATGCTGTATTTTGTATTTCTAAAGAATATTTTTGCTGGGAAATGCTGAAAAATATGTTACTCACTAATCATAGTTGTATATTTAAGGAATGGTCGTGCAACTAAAATGTGAAAGATGCAGGAGGGAGTCCTAATACGTCGTAGGAAAATATGGGGTTAAAGTGGACTATATTTTAAGCAGTGTTCAGTTGACTTGCTGTGTGGGGAGAGACTGAGCAGTCCTGGCTAATGACTTGTAGGTACTGAATCCTCAGGTCTCTCAGGTGGTTTCACTCGACCAGTTTCAGCAGAATGATGAAAAGGTTGAGATAAAATAAACTGACAGTTGCTACTCATCGCAGGCAGCAAGCTGTACCCTGGCAGATGAGACCCTGGGAGCCCTCTTTTTTAAACAAAGGCTTTCACTGCAGTGAGCAATGAACTCCACACAAAAAAGGAAAAGGAGAGAGAGATTGGCAGCTGGTGACCGACAGGAGGAGGGAAGGGAGGGAAACTGCGAAACACAGCAATTGTTGCCTAATTAGAAGCCATTCCCACCTACTTAATACCAACCCATTAAGCAGAAAACACTTTTCATCTTACCCTCGCTGCTACACATGACATTATACTCCAATCAATACCCTCCCACTGGCTGCCCCACTGCCCACAAATGAATACATCTCAGTTCAAGAATGTAGTAATTGAGTTGGGGCAGTGAAACTGCAGCTCACAGTCAAGATCTTTCTCTGAAGATACGAATGTAATGTTTGTTGCATGGATAAAGAAATCAAATCCCTGTATTGACAGCTGTCAGCAACTGGCAAATGGATGAAGTCAGCAATGGATCCATTTTAACCTTGTACTGAAGCAACAATAAGAGTTTATTTTCAGAGTGGATTTTTTTCCTCATTTGAATAAGAGATTTAGAAGGTTTGCACCCAGGTGTATAGATTTTTAACTGTGTTTTGAACTCTGTTCTTCAGTTATACATACAAAATGTACACACATCATTATGTGCATACGACAATATATCTTGTATTTACAGCTGCTTGATTTTTATTTATATTTAGTTTTGTAGGCTACATTTCCTCAGGCTACTTTTTAATTTCTTTTCATTAGGTCTTCCTAAGATTTTTAGGCATCATCTTAACATTTACAGTTTGGTCCACAATAGTACCTTTTGTAGTATATCCAGGCCTTACATTTCAATCATTAGAACCTTGTATTTAAGTTCTACGTTTAGATTCTTGAAACATTTCTCTTTCAAATTAAATCCCTTGTTCCCTGAGCCATCTGGAATTGGTAGTACCATGCACAACCTGCAGCATAAAGTAATACAGTGCAAACTGCAGTATAGTTCTTTCTTCATAGCAGTTTTTATACCACAGAATCAAAACAGCAGGACACTTACTCTCCTCCTTGGCTGGACTGAAGACATCAGTGTCAGTCTTTTGGAACTGCTAAAAGGAGGTTCCAATACAAGACATGACATCTCTCCATCCCTTTCAATTCCAGAGAGAATTGAGTATCAGTTCAGGAACTAACATTCCTTACAGTGCAAGTTTGAAAACATTTTTTGGATGCAGATAAATTGCATGCTGTGACATCTGATATTTGCAGAAAGAGGCAGCCATCACTATTGATGCTATTCATTGTCATAGTGGTACTGTGGCATTTTCAGTATAGCATTTCTTCAGATGCTGTTTGCTCAAGAGCTTCTTAACTGCATAATCATAGAACATGCTGTTATCTTGCCAGGCTGAGCCTTGAACCCTCGAGTCAGACTTTGGGTACATGGAATAACTTAACCTACTGTCTCTCACCATTTAACAGCCTGTCTGTATCTGAATAAGAACAGTGAAAGCTGAGTGGAGTCAGTAGGGCTGACACAAAAACAGTTTTGCATATTTTGAAGTTGGAAGTCAAATAACAACAAACTGCTACTTTTTTTGCTTCTTTCCAGTTGTATTGTAATATTTTAAGCTTATTAGTTAAATTATCATCAATGTTAACTCATCTCATTTGCTTCCCAGTATTATAAAGCACCTCTTGGTCACCTTCTTTGGGTATACTCCCCGGGCTTCCTTTGAGGTATGTTAATGGCACCGTTAAAAAGAGATTTGACCTCAATAAAGTCTGGAAAGGAGAAATAATTGTCTTCTGATGGAGAAATTTGGGATCTTTACCACTTGTGAAGATGCAAGGGCCTCTGACATAGAAGTTGAATATGATAAGTCATGGAGACAGAGATTTTCTTTACTTAGAGATACTTGGATATGACAATCAAACCTACATTTCGTTTCCATATAGGTATAATCTGCTATTTTAAATAATCTGGTTCTAGCATTTGTCTCTGTAAACTCTGGGACTTTGGTTCCTTTCAGCACAGAAGTGTACAAGCTCAGTCTTACTTTGACTAGATGCCAGTTAGAAGGATCAGAGGCAGGCTAGGGGAAAAGCGGAGAGCAGTTGGCAATCTTTGTGTTTCTCAGTGCCAAAGCCTGTGGGGTTAATTTGAAGATGCCCAAATCACCTTGGCAGCATCATCTCTAGTCTTTTCCAGAACTGTGGAATTTAATGAGCCAGGACAATAAGCACAGGATCATAGAAAAATTGTAAGGAAAAGGAAAGGACTTTGGGAAGTCATCTTCTCCAGCCCCTATACAGGAGCAACAATACAAAGTGTTTCTGTAATTTCCAAGAGAAGCTTGTCTTGTCTGTTCTTAGAAAAATTTGACAATTGATTTTCCACAGCATCCACAAGCAATCTGTTCTAAAGGATAGAATTATGCAGAAAAAAAGGAATAAACCAGGAAGTTTTCCATTTGTCTAAAGTTGTCTGTGATTGAAACTCTGTGTCTATTCTTCAAATTCATCCCTTCCATATTTGCAGTAAACTCAGAGACAGGAATTATCTGGCACATACTGGTGTTTAGAAGAAAATTTTCTAGTGATTTCTGAAGAGGATGGTTATAAGGATTACTTAGTCTAAGTATAAATTATATATGATGGAATGTAGTTCTTCCTTGTGAGCACGACTGAGGGAAGGAGAGAGCAGATGCAAGGGTCTGGTTTTCCTTTTGTTTATTTTCCAGTTATAGTGCTCAGTAGGACTAGTCCATGTCACTCAGCTGAGCACAGTAGGTTGGTATCCACCCCAAAAGGGCAGGAAGAACCAGGGCTTCATGCCCAAGAAATAAACCAGTGCAGAGGGAAGGGTTACTACATATTCTTAAATGGTCTCCCTAAGTGCTGTGAAGCTTTGTTATTCAAAGTCTCGTACATAATTCAGGACTCTTCTCCTTACATAAGTTCCTGAAGCAGGAAAGCAGCTAGATTTCTCCATTCATTTTACAGAGTTAATCCACTCATCCTTCAACTCTTCCTGGAGATGCAACAAATCTTAAATAAAATAATTTAGATCCTTTTTTATCATTGAGGATTTTTTTTTCTATAAACACACATAGGAGAACTGAACAGACTATTTATCCATTCTAGATTGGATGTTTTGATACTTCAAAAACCCAGATTGATTTTTCTCTAGTTTCTGATTTCACTATTTCAATCCATATCCTAAAAAAGTAAAATTACAGTACTACTGTGTGCCTTCACAACTTTTGATTATCATAAAGCTATACCAAGTCCTGTTTGTCAGTCTTGTGCAATGAAAAATCAAAATATTTACAAGCCAGATAGCTCACCTTTTGAGTCCTTGTCAAATGCTTTTATTCTCTTTTCACTAATTTTTTCCTCATTCCATAGCAACTTAATTAAGGGTTTGGGTTTCTTTCTCATCTTGGAATCTATTTTAAAACTATCTGCCATAGCTCCCTTGCTCCAGTTTCTCAACTCAAATTCATTTCTAAATGTTGCTGCTTTTTCTATCCTAAATAGGATCTAACAATAGCTGCCTTCATTAGTAAAAGTTTCCTATAGAGATGCTTCAACCTAAGTTAGAAGCTGGCAAGGCTCTTGTTTGCTTAGTACTCGTTCATGGAAAAGAAAATCTGAGACTGTGTTTGTCTTTTGCAGAAGTTATAACTAAGGGAAGAGAGTACAAAAAGCATCAATCTTCAAATAGATCAAATGATCAATAAAACCCACTCAGATTGCATCCTGCAAACATTCTGCTCAAGGAGACTCTGCTTCAGAAAAATGACTTCATCATAGCTGAACAGAAAGTGTATCCTGTGGAAATAGTTATGGCCAGGCAGTGAGCTGATCTTCCAGACATTCTTTCACTCCATGTGAAATAGAGATGTGTTTGATTTTCTTCTACCAATTTCAGTTGTCTCACTGTGCTCTGAAATCTCCAGGTTGATTAATGGAGCTTCTCTGGAGAAAAAGGATGTTTCTCTCCCCTACTTACATGTACACTGTGCACTGCAGAGGCGCACACTGGTTTGGTTGTTATATTGTGTTTGGGGACGTGTGTTCTTAATGGAAAAAAAGAAGAAAATTGTCAGATTTAAAATGAAATATGTTCTCCATTATTGATTTCCATAAACTTGAGCTTCTTGTTCAAGTTTTCATAACCATTGAGTCTCCAGTGTCTCTCTATCCGTAAACATTTTCAAGTATTTGTCTCTGAGGATGCATGTGTGGGGCCTGCTCATGTCTGACATAAACAGTCTCAGAAAAACTTCTTTTTCCCCTGACCTTGTGAACACTGCGCACACAGAACTTTGTGGTCTAGATATTAAGGAAGCTGTTGCATTTCATTTTACTAGACTGAGGTTTCCTATGTGCTTGAGAATCTCAGTTTCCGTGGATAAAGCAAGGGCTTAAGAGCTTTTGAAGTAATCATTACTTAGAAGACTGAAGGATTGTGCTCTTACAGCACCTTTTACCTTGTTTTCCTGGAAACAAATGAAAAAAGTTTTCCTCCATCAGTGTTGTTTTAATTGTGATTCTGACATGTCTGCAGCTGATGAGTTTGGTTGCTGCAGGAGTTAGCTGAAACTTTATGTTTTATTTAATATTTTAAATAATAGTTTTGATTTTAAAAGGGATTATTTAAAGACATACTCCTCAGTAAATTAATTTTTTTAATTTTTTTTAATCCTAGCTCTTCACAGATCTATCCTTATTTCAAAGTTGTCTCCACTGGCTGATTTTGGTGGAATGCTCTACCCTGTACCTCCTGACTACATGAAATACATATAACACACCATGTCTCTGCATGGTGTAACTCCAGTGTGTGCTTCTCTGTATTGGCACAGTGTGAGACAGAAGTGAGCAACACTCCCCTGTTGCAGAGTCACTCTTTATCCTCATTTTCCTGTCATATGAGCAGCACTGTAAGCAGAAATACTTGATACTACAAAGCGCTTTCCTTAAATCAGTTTTAACTGAAACTGCAGCCACTAATGGTAATTCTTTATGTATTGCATGTCACTACAAGGAAACTGAGAATGTTTCTGAACCTTCTACAGCAATCTCTCTGCAAATGGGAGATTCTTTTCAATTTAACCTTAAGGTAATTCAGAATTTCATGGCTTTATTATGCTCACTAGGGGGATAATTGCTATTATCATTTAACTGCATTTACACACAGATTCCTGACACAAGCTCAGTCTTGTTTACATCATCTTGTTTACATCAATACGTGAGGAATTGCAAACTTTTACCTAAAATTTTGGTCTGTCTTAATGACCAGAGGAAACCATGAAACAATTTAAAATGTATTTGCAACCAATCCATGGTATCCTTTTGAAACATCACAATTTTTATTAATCATAATGAAAGGTAAGATCTTCAATATAAAATTGTTTCTTAATGAACAGAGTTCTGTGTTGGAGAGCAAAATGTAAGAGATTTAACATGACAGTATTGTTCTGAGGGGAATTTTGGTGCTTTTAGGTCAACTCTTGAAGTAATTTATATAGGAAAAATAGCTTAATACTGTTCTTGCTCCTAATTAAATGAAATTGGTATTCTTTCACATAGGTGCTTTATTTAGCAGGATGTGAAATATGAGAAAAAAAGCAATAATTTCATTGTAAGCTGAAGAAAAAGGTCCACAAGCATGAGCCTTCATAAGTAGCTTTGTCTTACTTAAATGACATTTACAGAACAGTTAATTTCCATTCAGCAGTGGCTCTCCATCATTTAATTGGAAATATTCTATACTAAGAAATTGTCTTTCAGTAAGAACCACAGATTATTGCTTTCAGCTCTGGGGTCCTTAGCACAGGGAGGGTATGGACCTGTTGGAGGGAGTCCAGACGAGGATCACAAACATAACCAGAGGGCTGGAGCAATTCTCCCGAGGAAGGGCTGAGACACCTGGGTTTGTTCAGCCTGGAAAAGAGAAGGCTCCTGGGACACCTCATTGCTGTCTTTCGTTTGAAGGGAACCTCTAAGAAAGATGGGGACAAACTATTTAGCAGGGCCTGCTGTGATGAGTGGCAATGGTTTTAAATGGAAATAGCATAGATTTAGACTGGATATAATTAAGAAGGTTTTTACAATAAAACTGGTGAAACTCTGGGACAGGTTGCCCAGAGAGGTGGTGGATGCCCCAGCCCTGGAGACATCCAAGGTCAGGTTGGATGGGGCTCTGAACAGTTTGACCTGGTTGAAGAAGTCCCTGCTCATTGGACTGGATGACCTTTAAAGGTCCCTTTCAGCCCCAACCACTGTATGACTCTCTGATTATTGAATTTAGTACGTACACCCTTTTCCATGAAACTGGGGGACTGTGTCTTTTGACTGCACTTTGCTTCCTCTACATTTCCTTGAACTTGTGATGAGCTTCATGATGGAGTGCAGCCTGAGCAAGGCATGATCCTTACTGTAGGCAGGAGTAAAAAAAAAAAATCTCCAATTAATTTCCACACCCCTATAGTCCTGGACAGCAATGCTATTCAGAGTGCACTGGCAAAAGAGCACTCCTTCCCTTCTAGCATTTTACATCAAGACACTAATGCAAAGCTGGTGTTTTGAATACCTTCTGATGACTGACCGTGGTCATTTTGTTTGCGAGAGGCGGCGTGGGGCCAGAGAGAGCCCCCGGGTGCGGGCAGGGAGCGTGGGTGCGGTGCGCGGGGCCGGGGGCTGTGTTCAGCCTCTAGAGGGTGCGCTTTGATCCCTCTTGATCACACAACAATTTGCTGTGACAAAAGCGACGAGCGGGTGAGTGCAGCCACTTATGCATGAGCAGCAGCATCAGGCAGCAGCACACACTGCCGAGGCTCCCGGCTTATGTAATAAAGCATTCCAGCTCGTGTGTGCCCGGCAGAGATGGAACCTGCCTCTTTTTTTTTGTCACTGAATGAGTGTTAGATATTCAATCAGCATTCAGATTTATGCTTCAGATGCTCATGAAAGAGGATGCTCTCCTTGGCGTGCCTGTCAGCGGTGATGCTTGCGTGCAGGTTTTTGTATTTTTGGAGGTGTTTTTTTTTCTGAAAATATTAACACCAGCATCCTGCCGTGTAAACAGATCTGGGGAGATCTGAAGTGTTAAGAAATATGCAATATAAGGTTTTATTTTACCCTTTGACTTCCTCATAAATCTTTTTTTTTTCTTTAATGTGAAAGGTGTCTTCAGGAACATAGCTTATCGTCTTCCTATGATATATGTGAGCTTTAAAATGTAGTCGAAATTTGCTGGGAGAAAATCGTATTCAGGATCCAGTAATATAGTTGCATTCAAGACAGAATAAAAGGCTTATATTGGTACATTTGATTCAAAACAATGGCTTAATTGGCCAGGAAAATGTAGTTATCAGATGATAAAGATATGAAGTCAAGGGCAAGATATGCCTGAAAACAAGCTTTTTCCTGCCTAAAATTAGGCAAAGTTAATAGGTTAAATTTTGTTTATTGAATAAGAGAACCCAAAGTTGATTGATATAGTAATTTCAGTGTTTGCTATGGCAAATATTTAGCTCATTATCAGTTTTAATAGCATTTTGCAGAACAAGCCTTTTCTTGACATGCAGAAAATACTATTAAATTTCCCTGCATAGATACATTGTTATGACATGCAATAACTACTTGAATATAAAGGGATTAATAATTTAAAAGGTGTTAACAAATTAGGGCCATCATTAAAAATAGACTTTGAACCATTTTGTAGAAAAATCAGATTGAGGTAATGCTCTGCTCTTATGATAAAGAATTACAGCATTAATTCTGCAAAGTGAACTTATTGCTCCTATTCGTCTCCAAAACCCTGGAGCATTAAAAGACAGGAAGAATGAAATGATCACTGCGTTTTTTCAGGCACAACAGCTCTAATATTTCCATCACAGTTTCACAGCTCAGCTTGCATGGTTGTGCTAGAAGAAAAACCCATAAACGTCATGCTTCCCTTTGTTTTGTTTTTCCTTGGTCTTATGGAATCGGGTCGAATTTTTTCAGACAGTTTATATTAATATACTGTGAATTTTGCTTGTACAGCATCTGTGCAGAGTATAAAGCAAACATTTCTTCTCTATAGAAGCTGTTCTTTTCTTGGTTTTTAAATGTAATCCCCATGTTCCTTTTGCATTTTGTTTTTCCTTTCTTGCAACAATTGATGACCAGAGGCATTTCAAGGTTGAATTCATGTTGCTTTGCAAATTATTAATTTGTTTTCTTTCCAACTTGAGATAAACAGAAATAAGATTGCTTTTGAAGCCTTTTCTTCCTTGTTTCAAATTGCATCCATGAAACATGCAGAAAAATGAACCTAAATGAACCTTTTTTTTTTTTATGCAAGTGTATTAGGAAATACATTTGTGATTCTTACTCATGTGAGTAATCCCTGCCCATATAGTTTCACTGCAGTGAGGATCAGGTGTGGACCCTTAATTTAGAAATAGCTCAGTCAAAATATTTAAACAATATTTTAAAGGCTAACCTTTAATTAGTACCCGTTTGCTTGTTGTTTAGTTTCAGATGCAAGTTGGAGAATTAAAAAAATAATAATTTATGGGATTTAAGTAACAAATTTCACATTTGAAGGACAGAGATACCAGGAGTTTTTAGGCCTCCAAAGGAAGCAGAACATTTGTTCTCCCCCTCTCTCTTATTCTCACTTGCCATGGCAGTCATCTCTCTTCATAATATTTCCTTCTCATCCCCCTTCCTGAGTTTTCCCTCCCCTTCCCCTTGCACTTTCTGAGACCACAGAACCCAGATGGTGCCCTCACTGTTGCCAGACCCTGGGGGAAGTGCTTCTGTTTTACCCACCTCTCAGTAGCTGTACTAAGAAGCATGCCAAAAGTCCAGTGCTGAGATATGTTTAATTTTGATATTATTTCCTTTCCAGTGAATTTGTTTGTCAGCACCAATTTTTATTCCTAAACTCAAGTCTCCAATACTAGCAGCAGTGCAACATCGAGTTTAAATAAAGCAATGAGTTTCTAGACATCTGGTTGTGATTTTAGCAGAGTCAGATGTTGTTAAAGCACCAATCAATAAATGGTTAAAGCATTGTTTATATAGCACCTCTATTCCTGCTAATACTGAAAAATTAATAACATCAGGGCATTTTTCAGGCAGATGTGGATGTTTTGAGGCATTCAAGAAGTATATCTCCTTTAATATACCAATATAACAGTGTTTGGGGTTTTTTAATTACACAGAATGAAGAAATGGATGGAAAAAGTAGAATATGTGGCAGAGGAGAAAAGATTTGTGTTCTGATAAAATGTAAAATAAGAGTAGCTGTGGTAGAGATACAGGTAACATGGGCCATCAATGATAACAAATCATTAGCACATTATTAGGCAGGGGAAGATCAAATGTTATTCTGCTCTATGACAGAAGGAGAAACTCTTAACAGATGACCTAGGGGAGGCCAGTGTGCTTTAATGCTTTTTTGGCTTTAGTTTTCACTGAAAAGGTCAGCTGGGATCATGTGGCAAACAGAGTTTATATGTGCCACAAGAAAAAAAAACCAGCAAGATCCTGTGCTAGAATAGGGGAAAGTAGGCTAGAGGGTACTTAGAGGAGATAGATCTTCAAATCAGATGTGCTGCAGAAACTTGACCCTATAACCCTTAAAAAACTGGTTGGAACAATCTCGAGGTCATTAGCCATTTGTGAAAACTGATGGGAGTTCAAGTCAGGTTCCAGAGTAGTGGAACCTGATGCCTGTTTTTAGAAAGGGAAAAAGGAGGAGCCACATGGATTTTCAGATAAATCAACTTAAGATCCAGTCTTGGAAAAATACCAGAACCTACTACTAGATGTTTAATAGATATCTGGAAGAAGAAAGGAAATCTGCAACAGTCAAAATGGGCTTGCTAATGCTAATTGTGTCAAGCCAAAATAATTGCCAAGCAACAGGATTTCCAAGTAAAGAAGTTAAAATAAGGAGATTATATCTGATATAATCTGTCTGGATCTTTTGATATAGTGTTATTTGCAACATTTATAAGAAAGAAAGGAAGCCTGAATTGCATGGATCTACTATCAAGTAGGTGAGTAATGATTATTAAAAAAACCTCTGACAAATAAAAGTTATCTGTGGCTGTTGTTAGGGAAGAAAAAGCTGTTTAGCTTGCTATTCTACAAGGACCTGAGTCTGTACTAGGTTGTATTTCCATTCCTTATCTGGAGACTGGAATAGTGAGTATGTTTTACCTTGGAAGAGAATACAAACTTGGGAAGGAACATAAGAATTCTGTTCCTGGTGGTGCAATTCTAAAGGATCTTGGCAAACTGAGAAACACACGTAATGTTTTCAACCCTATGCGTGTGTTTGTGTGAGTATAGATAATCAGGAGTAATCAAAGGCAGAATTACAAAAAGGAAGCAAGTACTAGTTTTGTAGAGGGTGGGAAAAAATCAGGACTAGCAGTAAATCACAAGCTGAACCTGAATGAACAGTGTGAAGCTGTTGTGAAATCTGCAGACATCTTCCTGGGGTATTAAAAAATGATGACTCCTCAAGTAATCCTTCCGCTCTACTCAACACCAGTACGGTGTCAGCTTAGTATCATAGCAGTGCTGGGTTTCATGCTTTGTGGAGTATGCAGAACAGCTGGAGAAGGTACAGGAAAGATAAAGGAGCTAAAAACCATGACCAAAAGAAAATACTGATTTAATGGTAGATTTCTGTGTCTATAGAAGAGACTCAGGGAAGAACAAAATTGCAAGTCTGAGATTTGCAGAATTTGAAGAGGGGCATAAAATAAATAATGATCTTTTCTGTTTGTAGTGGACTGAAAAATTGCAGTTAGTGGAAGGATGCTTCTGATTAGCCACTAGGAAAAACTTTACAACATCCTAGGAACTTTTTTTCAGTGGTTTATGAGTTGGAGTTGTCATTATGATGAAGGTGATTGACATTCATATAAGAATACAGGCAGCAGCATTCTCAACATGCTGTAATTCTGGAGATAAGCCTGTGAAATGCCCATGACAGGATCTCATGGCCTAGAAAAGAGAAAAAGGAATGATTTTCTGTGGACAAAAAACTGCATTTTATTTGGCAATAAAGACTAATTTGCTAAAAAAGGCTGGGTAATAAATTTCATTTCTGTGTGTTTCCGTTTTCCCATCTATGAAGTCAGCTTTAAGATGTTGATATTTTTTGTAAAACAGCTTTCCAAAATATTTCCTGGCTTAAGGATACTGAAGGATATTCCTTGCTTACCCCAGTTTATCCCCTCATCCTTTCCTTTCTGGAAGTTCTCCAGCTCTTTCTTCTCTTCTTATCCTTGCTCTTCTCCTCTGCAGAAACCATTCCAAGGCTAGAAAAGCATCAGATTTTCCCATCCCATAGATTCTGATGGAAACAATATTTGTTATTGCTGATTGTTGGAAAACCTGCAGTCAGCTTCCTATTTGGGTTTAGTGTGAGGGAAGGCTATGAAGACTGAGAGGAAAATCCACTTATTGGAGCAAAGCTCACAGCTGCAGTTTGGACTCTTCCCTCCTTCCACTGCCTGTTTCTTCTCTCTCTGACTAAAATAGCAAACCAGCCTTTTTCATCTCCTCTTTCCAGCCCAGGAACATTTCATCTCTTCCCATTACTGGAGTCTTAGAACCTCTGGTAATTAGCATTTGAAGATGACCACATGCTGCAAATGAAATGCCTGTTTCCCCACTAGCTGAGGTCAGCCAAGAGATCAATTTTTTCTCATTCAGCATTTTGTGTGCACTCACAAGATTGTTTCTCTTGCTGCCAAGTCTTCCAACATAGTATGGTCCTCATTAAATTTTATTTTTTCAATTTAAATTGTTTCCATGTAAACTCAAGGTTAGCCATAGGTAGCTAACAAGTTAGATGACTGACAGAAATTCTACTCTGTAGTGTTTTCTTTCTATTCTGTTCTGTAGTGTTTTCTTCCTCTACTCAATATTAAGGAATCTATAGCCCAAGAAAGGGCCTTTCAAGAGAAACTAAGCAAAGAGAAAATTGGGGCATGGAGTGTATTAAATATTTGAGTATTTTCCCATGCCTTTCGGCCCCTGGAAATTACAAATATTTATGGATTTGAAATTCTGAGAACTATTTGAAAAATGAATTGTGTGCAATGCCTAATGGTTAAACTGTATCTATAATTTCAGCAGTTTCCTACAAGCATTGAAAGTATTTGCTTACATTTTGGAGAAAGAAGAGAAAGGGAAAAGGGCTACAGATTGATGGAAGTTTTTTCAGAGTCTGACTTAATAAATGTGACAATCAAATATGAGGATTTTTGGAAACAGAGATAAGCGATGCTAGCCTGGAGGCTGAACTTAATGTCAAAGAGGGTGTTCATGCAAAGCAAAACAGTGTATCTAGTAAACTAGAGAAATATCATCTTTGGAGGAAAAAATCTCTAAAGATTTTATGCCACTTCTAACAGGCAACAACAAAAAAGCCCTAGCTGTACCTCAGGATATGATCAGTCTTTTTGAACTGAATTTGTTCAGTGCTTTTTTGTTCTTCAGTGCTGTCTGCAAGCATTCCCTGTCTCAGTCATAAGGCTCAGAGTTTGGCAGTTTTATTTCTTTGTTATATTTTCATCATGTGAGATAAAAAGTCACAGATGAGTGATATAATGGAAACAAATGTTACCTGTGTCTGAGCAGGAGAAAAAAGCCCTCAGTTGCACTGAATCCATGCTCTTATTCTTTCATAAAATTGTTTGAAATTTTTTGAAAATGATAGGTGATTTTTTTTCCTTCTCCGCTCAGCCAAACTGCCTCTCTACCAGAAGTGGAGTTCAGTAACCACCTTAGGAAAAGCATTTCTCAGGATAGCTGAGGTTGAGACTGTTGTAGGCATGATCTGTTCAGACTCTGTAGGAGGGGATGAAGGCTGCATCACTCTCGAGTAGCCCCTGGAGGTTAGCTCAGAGCAGCAGTACAGCTTTGGAGGGAGCTGTCAGCCCTCTGGGCTACAGGGATGTGCTCTTTTTAATAAGTACATTGCACAAGACAGTACCTATGAGGTAAAGGGCATTAAAGGGCATTTTTTTCACAAGAAAGTATATTTTAAAATAATGATTAATAAGTCCAAAGCTGCACAGTTAATTTGTGAAAAATACAGTGTGTTCAAAATACCAAGCAGTCCTAGATGTTTTACATGTGAATGGAGCCTAAACAAAGTATATTCTAGAGAGGGGATATTTGGTTCATCCCTTGCTCAGAGATCTGAATTTAAGCTCTATTTGTTTTCACCAGTTATGAAGAAGGGGGTTTGTAATATGAAGATCATTTAATTCTATAGTGTCTCTTCAGGTAAACAATATTTAATTTGATTAGTCAGCATATTCATTTTTTTGGTGTAGGAATTGGGAGAATTCCTTGTTTAAAAACAGGGAATACTAATAGGTATGCATTTGCTAGATATCACAATGCCAGGTATCTTCCAATCAATTGCTTTTCAGAATGTGGGATGCAGCAGATTTTGAGAGTATTGTATGTCATTTATATTTTCATTTGTTTTTTTTTAGTATGTGGTTATGGCAAACACTTCATGTATGTCATGTTTTTTTCAAGTTTAGCTACTTCATTCAGTTACTGAAAGGTTAGTCTTTTTTTCTTGGACACATTAGGTAAACACATCAAAAAATGGCTCAAAAATTAAAATGGAGCATTGTTATCAACACATTGAGCAAAACTCACATGTTCACGAACAGCAATTGAGTGAGCTAAATCAGACAATACTTTAAATATGAAATGACATAACAAAGAGTCCCTTGGATTTTATTTTACATATTTTTCATTAATATAAAATCTTGAAGTCTGGTGTTCACAGACACAATTCACTGACTTGCTCACTGAATTTGGGCAGTCGTAATCAAAACACCACTGATGAACTGGTGTAAAATAAAACTGCAAGACTGCCTAGTTTTTTATTTCCATAAATGCATATCTGCCAGAAATGAAGGATGAGGTTCTGGTTGTCCTAAAGTTATTACGGGTGGGAGATTATACGGACATATATGGTAGTGATGAACAGAGATCAGAGAGACCGGAACATCAAGGGAAGGAGAAATGGGAATTAAGAGATCAAAGACTGTAGAGGAACTGGAGGGAGAGTTGGCTTTGTCTTCACTGCCAAAAAAGGTGTGCTTTTTGTGTGAAAAAACTAACAGTAGCTGTAGTTCTTTTGCTGTGAAAGACAACAAAAGCCTTGTAGATTTTACTGTGATCTGCTGAACAAGTTCAGCTGCAGAAGTGAACTATAACACCTCTGTCCTTTGTTTCCATTTTACTTAACAGTAAGGTAATTTTTAATGAATGAACAGGGAAAAAATTACTCTGTCTTTTCTTTATTTCATTGAACACTATTCAGAGAGGAAAAGCATAACAATAAAGAGCAGCATAAATTGGACAACAGTCTGATTTTCATAGCAAGCAACATTTGTCACCACAAGAAGGACTCAGACTACCAGAAAAGCATGTGGAGAGGATAAAGCACTGAGGATGTGCACTATGAGATAGAAATTTATTTCAATCCATGCCACTGATTTGCTTTGCAAACGTTGACTCACCTTTTCTCTCTGATGCATCTTTTTCACTTGTTTCTTAAATAATCACAGATAATATTCATTAATTCTTCTCTTAATCTTTCATTATTCAAGGAAAGAGCTCACTGAAACCTAAGGTCATATCTCTTTAATACTGGCTATTTATAATTAGGCAATGAAAACCATACCTAAATATTTAAAGCAGTTTGAGATGTTGATTATCCAGAACTCCCAGTGGAAATATATACTTTATTTATAAGAAGCCTAGGGAGAGAGGGAAATGTGTGTGATTTTGGAAGTTTTGAAAGTGTATGTTAAAAAATTGTCTGACTGAAATGATTCAGGTACAGTTGATTCTGATTCTGAACAGCAGTATTATTCCTGGACCATTCTTTATTACCTTGCACTTCTTGGATTTCAGTCAAATATGTGGAATTAAATGCTTAAATGGTACAATCCTGTTTTAAAGACACTTTCCATAAATTATAGCTTTCCATACAGTTTCTCACAGAAAATTAATCGAGACTTTTAGGAAACTTGTCTACAATTTCCTCCACCTCCTCAGTAGCAGAGAAGACTTTGACAGAAAGCTTTAGATAAAGAAGAACCTGTGCAAGCACAGTTATGCTGGGTCATATCCTAAGTTTCCTTTATCATAGAAGTTTCTGTGGAAGGAATTTGCACAATAAGAATATTTTTATGACAGTAAATCCACCAGAAGTAGAATTTATCATGCTTGAGTTACGTTGGAAACGGTTGTTTCAGTTTGAGGAAGTATTTTAGCTCTGCTAAATTTTTGTCTACAAATGTGTACTGGAAGGCAATGTATATACCACAAGAGAATATAGTGTAAAATTCTCATTTTTAGTACCTGAAAATGATTAAGATGAAAATATCCTTATCCCTAACGTTAAAAAGCAATAGTAATACAGCTAAGCTGTAATAACCTTGTCTTCTGTTCTTCAGGATAGACCTCCAAGTAGCATCCTCTTGAATTCACAGCAAAATAATAAGTTTTTTAATAGAGTAAATTTTCCTCTAGGATTATGTGCTTATGTCTACTGCCTACCTTATCGAGGGACTTGATTCTTTGTTTAGTATAAGTAGCATTGGGATCACAATAAAAGAGAAGGCTGGTCTCCTTTGCTGTCTGCAGACTAGATTGCCTTAAGAGACATTGAGACCAGTAGAGAAAAAAGAAATTACACTGATCCAATAGATATACTGCTGAGAGGTTTCTATTATATTCTTACCTCAGACATTGTACCACCATTAAATTCACACTTTCAGGCCCTGGGAATCAGGTCAGCATGACAGAGAAGTTTGGCTAAAATGAATCTGCTATATTAGTTTTTGTGAAAATGATTAAGCTCCGCAGGTTCGAGATCAGGACTATTTTTCAAGCAGTCATTGTTTCAAAGCTAGGCAAATAAACCCTGAGAGAAAAGAGAAAATCATAGGGAGTCAGACTGAGATGAAATTGAGTATCAGAGTAAACAAACTACCTGAATACATGATCTTGAGTAGGAAAACAACACAGAGTCATTCATTTGGCACAGTTAAAAATCAGCTGGCAGGCAAAATTTTTTTTAAAGTATTTTAAGTAGACTGCCCATCAAATAAGCATAATTATAATCAAAATTCTTACAACGTTCTCAAAATTCCTAAAGGCAATCAGCTCCACTCAAATTAGTAACTTGGATAAATCACCATTAATTAGCTAATATAAGCCAGCAGGTGGTTTTGAGCCCAGAGAGATTCCCTGGTTATTTAAATTATGTATACTCTACTACACCAAAGATAGAATAAGTGAAAGGGGAACAACAGGCACAAAGTTGATAAAAAAAATAAACAACGATAACAAAAACGCTCTTTAGGGATGATGCCTAGTATCCAAAGCAATACAAGATGTCTTTGACCCTCAGCTCTGATAGTGTCATCCAGGAATGTTCTGCATGGTTCCTATTTCAGCTCTGAAATATATGCAGGAAACAAAATCTGAAGTGGAAGCTTGCTTGGAAAGGTTAGTTCTGAAGATTTTGTCATTACTAGAAGGACAGAGAGAGCAGTGACTGTTTTACAGAAGCGCACCACAAGGATAGCCTTGTCACACATACATTCTTCCCAAAAATAGTGGGAGACTTTTTTGTCAGCTTTGTAGGCATCTCCTATGAATAAATAAAATTACATCATTTTAAAAGATGAATGTCCAAGTCTTCTGAGACTAATGCTGTTGTGGTCAGTTGTGAACAGTAGCTGTTAGGAGCCAAACTAAACACTTTCACTTCAGTATGTCAGAAAAAAAATCAGAAATTTTTTAACATACTGGTACCATGAAATCCAGAGATTCTTTGAGAAATCTGGCTCAAACCTTCCTACAAAACTCTTGTGTTTCAATAACTCCTACTTGCATGGGTTATCCTAAAAATCTCAGGGATTGCCATAAAATTCTGTCATAACTTCCTGCCACACTTAATGCTCAGTGGTCATGCAAAATCGAGGCTCAACTGTATTTTAGAGCCTCTGATTGAAGAAAATGACACTGTGTAGGAAGAAACAGCAAGATCAATCCAGATATTTGTATTTGTCCCACTAAAAGTCTGGACAGTGATGCAGTAACAATACTTTAAAGGATTAAAACTCCTGCCAGGTTTTACTGAATGATCTACAGGTCTGGTAGTAATAATTAATAATTAATACCAAAGTGTGCTCTGGGATCACCTGTGCCTTTCACAACAATCAGCTCAGTGTAATGTTCTGTTTACAAAGAACTGAGATTGTATATCACATTGTATTCCTGCCTCTGTGTCTGGCATACTCTGTGTTGCTGACATTTTCTTCAGGCTGGGTGATGTATTTTGATGAACTTCTTTTCATACATTTTTGCAGGTTTCTGGTCTATCTCACTTTTTTTCAATGTAAATGATAAATGTATTATAAACCTGTTATCCAATAACTATTTAGCATTTTCATTCAAATAGAAGTTTCAGTAAATTGAGTCTGTTCAATATCACCAAGATAGCAGAGGAAGAAGGTTTTTCATTGCCATATTACAACCCAAATCCTAAAGTTATAATTTTTCTAAGCAGAGAAAACATGAATCCTGTACCTACCTAAGTCCTTCCCACCTCAGCAATAAACACATAGGAATTGGGCTTATTCCCACATCAGTGGGGAGTCAAGGCAATTCCTGAGTTACTTGAAAGAGCCTCAAGACATGTTAGAAAAGCATGCAAAAATGGTAGCAACCAATGCTAATTGTGTAGGTAAAATTAATTCCATGTGTACACAAAAGTAGTATCACCAGTTTTTAAAAAATGTCCTGCTTTGTGTTTTAAGCTACCTTAAAAATTCTGTTTTTCTGGGCACAGTATAGAAGTATACAGCTGTTCGGGGAAAAAAAAACGCAGACTTGTTGTTCAACACATGCAACACTGCCCTTTGATATCTTTTTTTGGACTTTGTAATAATGCTGTAACTACCACTGTTCCCAAATATTTTATTTATAAAATCTGTCCTCCCACAGGGCAGCTGCAGATGATCTGCAAGCTGAAGACCAGCCTGCAAACTCCTCTCGCTCTAGGAAATCGTGCTCCTGTTTGTAAATATCAGTGCTTGCCTTGGGATTTTTAACGACTGGTGTGCTCCCAATTTCAGTATATACAGCACAAGATCCAGCTCTTGGGTAAAGAGTGGAGGTGACAATTTAACATCCAGTTTTTCCATGGCAATGCTGAAATGGTCTATTGTTGCTAAAACCAGAGAAAAACTGTCTGAATGCCTTTACATTAGCACCACAGGCAGAATTATTGTTATTCTTGCAAGAAAAAATAGTAATTTGATATCTTGGAGGGATTAGCACTTGCAAACCATCATTTGTTAGTAGCTTTTAAATGAAAGTCAAATAGGTGTTAATGTTCAGAAAATGTCAAGTTTAATAGAATGAGTTTTAGTCACCAAAAAGATGAAATTGAGAGAGTGATGAAAAGCCTTGGTAGTGTTTAACAGAGGTAATTTAAGTCTTGTTACCTACATGGAACAATTGGAAGAGTTTCTCTGTAGGTTTTTTATGCTAACCCTTCTCTAATCTCCATGATTAGGGATCATGCTTTTCTAATACTAACATGATATATGGAAAAAAGACTGTAGTAATCTGGATCAAAGGCGTGACTGGCCTGGAGTCTGTTCAGCAGTGGTTAATAGATTAGGGAAAAATATAAATCCAGGAAATTTGGAAGCAAGACTTCTGCTTGGTATTCTCTCCATATCTTCAGCAACCTGCAGGTTACTGATTTTCTGAAGAAGATGAATCCAGATTCCATTATATTTAATAGGCTTTCCTGTATGTGTCCATGAACTTCTCCAGTGTATTTCTGTTACATAACTGCCAGTCAAGGCACCCCATTGAATTTGGTAGCTAAAATGCAGCTTCCTTGGATCTGCCCTTAACCTAGTGTTTTGCAGCTGCAGTTGTTGCCCCTCAGCTTCTGCTCTGTAAGAAAGTTATGATTTCTCACTCTTTTTTTCATGGCACTCATGAAAATAGATACATCTCTATATCCTGCTATCAGTCATCTTTCTATCAAGCTGAAGCTTTCAATCTCCCGATGCATAAAAGACATTTTACATACATGCATCAATTTGCATTTATCAACACTGAATTTTATCTGATGCTTTATTGCCCAGCCATAAACTCTTTTTGAAGTTCTTTAAGTTTTGATTTTGATCACCCTGTATAATTTTTTTGTCAGCAGTAGGTTCTGTCTCTTTGCTGTTCACTAGCATTTTGAGTTGTTGTTGGGTGTTTTAAATGTTTATGGTACAAATTCTGCCTTAGATCCCTGTTGAATTCACTACTGATGTTTCTTCATAATGAAAATCAAGCCATCTATTCTTATCTTTATTTTCTACCTTTAACTAGTTGTTAATCCAGGGAAGATATCTGAAGCATTCTGAGAATCTAATCAACCAGGTAATAGCAGATCTCTTGTATTCCTCAAAAGAAAATAACCTCATGAGACCTCTACAAAAGCAATCTCAATTTCTTTTCCTCATTATAACATTTTAATTTACTTATCTATCATTATATCCTTTATTAGAGTTGTAGCTAATTTGCCTGGTATGAAAGTCAGATTTTTTTTACTGGTCTCTCCTCCCATGGCACATTCTTGGTTTTAATTAATGTCTTGTTTAGCAGTTCATGTCGCTCTTGTACTGAGGCTGATTTAAGCAATACCTTTGTACACGTCCTTTAAACCTCCTGAGCAAATACTGCTTTCTTGCCTGATTGATTTCTCAGCTTGCTCAAGTCCTACTCTAACAGTGCTTCGGTTTTGGACTGTTCCTCTCTTATCTAGAAAATAAAAATGCTGATCTCTGCTGGAGGTCTTCCTTAGTGACCACCATCCTAAGAATGCATATTGTCTTTCTGCTGTTATCTTTTATTCCATGAGTTCTCATTCAACTTTTTTGTGTGTGTGTTTGTTTTGGGGGGCGGGGGGGGAGGGGGGGAAGAAATATGTAATTGTGCTTTTTCCCCCTATTTCATTCTTAGGGACACAAATAGAAATAGAAGATGTGATACTTGATATCAGTGCTCTGCTATTTTTGTGTGGTCATCATAAAGTAAAGCACTGGGTTAAGTTGTACTTTTATGCCCATACCCTGAAAACTTCAAGCTGTTGTGTTTTAGAAAATTCTCTCTGATATCTTGGCACCGTGAAAGTTCACATTAGAGTTCAGTTTAAAGCCAGGCAGCCATCAGCTGTTCATAGGTGCAGTGAGGGGGTCGAGTTGACGTTCATGGGCTGTAGCAGAGAGCAGCTCTCTGTGCCAGTGGCAAAGCAGGATACAGAGTGATTGCAAAACAGCTGCATCCTCCTGGGCTGTCCAGGGGAATTTCTGACAGGTGTGTTAACCTACAGAGGCCCTGATTCAGCTTTTTATTGAGAGCTGTATATTGGAGCTGTATATATCTGTATATACATATATCTGTATATATTCTTCTTGCATGTTGAAAAGTTCAGGGGAAGCTTCCCCAGTAATCAGTCAGAATACAACATCATGAGGTCACTAAACTTTTAGTCTCTTACTGGTTTTCACTGTATTATCTTATTCATTAAAAAAAAATGCTGTGTTGTATGACCATTTCCACTCCTTTGTCCTTCATCCTTCCTTTTCACATTTTTGCTTTCTTCAGGGTTTTCTTTCATCTTTTCTCTGCAATGCTTTCCTGATAGGGACTTCACTCTTTTTTCTCTCCTCGTGGCACTGGTTAAATGATCAGAGATGAAGTTTGATTTGATAGCAAAGTGCTGTTTTTTGAATTTAATGAATTAATTGAAATGGGAGTAGAAAAATAGGCTTATCAAGGATATTACTTTAACTTTTCTATAGAATCAGGCAAATACCACTGCATTAGATATTGGAAGAACATTCAAAGCTCTTTGGGGAAACAAATGGAGGGAATAGTTTAGTGAAAGTGTCCTGGAAGGCTTTGGGTACTTGAGAACAAGGGAGAGACAGAAATAGTTTGGAATGCATAAATGTGGTGAAACAGCAGAAAGAACCAGCACTCAAAGAAGGAAAGAGTTGTATCTTCTGGAAGTTTTACTTGGTAGCCCAAAAAGTAGAGGCAAGGATTTGAAAGAAACAAAAAAATTCAGTTTGTGGTCCTTCGTGGCTTATTTTTGCCTGGTCTTCAGTTTGTATGAGAGTCCTGAAAGGTTTTAGGTTTGCTGGCTTGTTTTGGAAATTTCAGAAGATACAGTGTGTGCTCTGTGGTATCTTGTGTGAGCTTTTCAAAATTAGCTTCAAAGCTGGCATATTACATTTTTGCCAAGTCATATTTTCTCACAAATGTATGATGTATGCTTGAATTAAAATGTCATGATTTATTTAAATGTCTGCAAAAAAAAATTACCAAAAATTCATGTCCTTTTTACAACAACTTAACTTTTAACCCTTTATTTCACAGTGTCCTAAGGCTGCTGGTTTTTCTATTTACTTTCTGTATATAGTGAACACCTACATTTATAAAAAAATATGTGAAAGTACATAGGCATAAATGTAAACTTTGATTAATATTATAACCCTGTAGTTAATAAAGTGACTTGGGAAATTTTACAAAGTCAGGATTAAGTCCAGACTTGAAACAGTAGTTTGGCTTATATTAGATTGTTTGTTTACACTTGTTTTTGGTGAATAGGTATGTCCTTAGCACATATATACAAAATCATTAATTACCATTGTCTTACTAAATTTAGTTGTCCATTAACAGATCCAGAACTCTTCAAAATAAATCGTTTCAAAATTTAAACTTCTCTACTAAAAATACTCTTAAGATGCCAGAAGCTGTTGTCTTTATTGGATTGTAAATCATTTTTGTGTGAGATTAAACTTCAGATGAAGTTATAAAAAATATATTGTTTTGTTAAAGCATTACTTAAAAGTTTGTGGGGAACTGAGTTTTAACTATTCCTATCTGTGACATATTGTTCCTATAAAATCAGAAAACAAATTTCATACTAAACTTGCCTTTTCACATAATTTTTAATTGCGAACCTACTTTGCCATTACAAATAATAATTTGAATGTAAATATACAAAGGAAATGTGTATTTAGGATGTCTATACTTTTGATATAGGTGAACTTAGCGATCTCTAAACTAACAATGTCCTAGAAGACAGAGTAATTCCTCTTTCTGAATGCCATCTTGTACCAATTCTTGAAAGAAAAGTACAAATAATGAATGCAAGATTGAGATCTTTAGTGTCAGCAAAAAAGTAGAAGACAATATTCCTTTTTTTTGAAGTGGTATTGCTTCTCTGCACTCAGGAAGGAGTAAAACCATATAGAACTAAATACTCATCTCAATGGTCTGACTAGTTTGCATATGGATAAGGTGCACAAATTAATACTTAGATTTGGATTAGTATTTGAAAACTAACCTGGAAATTATTTTATTAGCATATTAAACAATTGTATTAGCAAATAACAGTACTGGTAAACAAACATGCAGTTTAAGGTTCTCACCCAGAAGTAGAATGCACAAAAACTAACACTGACTTCTCTCTTCTTTCAAGTAAACAAACTTGCAGGTAGGTTCAAAATGTTTAATTTAAATACTATTAAAATTGAAGTCAATAACTAGAAAGGGAATCTAGAGCAAACATATACTACAGCTTCCCTAAAGTAAGAAATACTGAGCCAATGAAAGCAACCTATAGAGAATGGGAAATAACAGGCGTGTGCTGGCATATTAGGAATGTCTCTTCATAGATGTGCAAGTTTTATTTCACATTGTCCTCACCCTTCTCAATAAGAATGACTGATGGCTTCACTTTGTGATTTCCCAGCTTTTAAGAGTCTATTTTTATTTATTTTTTATGACCAACCTTGCACTTGTTAAATGTAATTTTTGCTTTATGTAACATAGAAAAAAGCACATCTGCAGTATGCTGTCCCATGAATTAACAAGAATGACTGGACATAAGACAAGAAATCCTTTAAAAACATATGTTCACATTAAATATCTGGGCTAGCTCAGTAAAGGAGGTCTTATGGGGTCATTTTTGATGCAGTGCAAGTAAACCATTTCTGCTCTTCTGGAATAGTTTCTTTCAGGTTTATATTGAGCTTGTATAACAGCACATTACATAAATAAGGGCTTAGTTTGTATGTTAGTCTTTTACATCTTGGATTCTTACTAAATCCTTGTTTTTACTAACTCGATGCTTAAGAGATATTGATTTCTGCTACGCATGCCTATGGTGTTTATTTTGATATGTCTGGGATTAAAACCAAAATTAACACGCATAATCAGTTTTCTTAGAATTAAAAAGGGTGCTTTGGTACCTTTGGTTATATTCTTCTGAAGAAAAAGGAGAGGAGAAGAGATGTGATAAAAAAGGGATCGATTTATTCAATCACTGGGTATAAAAACATTAGCCCTGGGAAAGACCCTTCCTCTAAGAGCTTTAGCTGCCCAGTCTCACTTGTGTGGCACAAAATAATTTGCATTTTTAGAGAAAATTCATGTCTTCTGTGAGCTCTAGTGAAACATGAATAAATTGCTTTCTTTTCCTCTTTTTCTGATTTTATAAAGCTGAATCCATTAGGGGCTGAGTAAAACTGTAATGAAAGAAAGGCAACAACTGAGATGATGGAAACCCTGGATTAGATTTCTTAGTAGTCCAAGCCCAGCTGTCATGGCCTACGTGTCAAGTTAGTGCTCTTTGGGGAGGCCTGGCAGTACATGTGAATATTTTTTTTTTAACTGCTGTGTTACAACAGGTCTCTAAAGCAGCTAGGAATTAAACAGAGATGCAGAGATTAAGAATTAAATAGAACCACAGCAAACAGTCCACCAGGGAGACTTGCACTGGGGCAAGTAAACCTTCCCAGGGCTGTTACCCACTGCCATGCCTGGCAGGCTCTCCTGCGACCTGGAGACTGAAACCTCCAAGTGGGGTTATCTTATTCCAATTTATAGCAATTAATTTTGTCTATTACACTTTGTGAGCTTTGCTATGAGGCAGGACTGTGGTTTGATCAGAACATACAGATCCCAGCATAGATTTTAAGCCAGTTGTTGTTTTTATTAGGAAGGCCTGGTGTCAAAGCACCGAACATTTATCTGAGTACAGACTGATGTTATCTAATTACTGGTACCTCGAGTCTTCTACCTAGTGCTTGAAATTTATCCAGCTGCCAAAGAGACTTTCACATCCTCCCATGAAGGGGCATGATGGCACAGTCAAGGGGTCCCCCAGTCTGTAACAGATTCAGATACCTGAAATCATCTCAAGTTCACCATTCACTTTGTGAATTTGGGGAAATTGCGATATTTTCAAACGTAAGTTAATTTCATAACAGATTTCCTCAACTGCGGGAACAGTTTATAAAAAAAATAAAATCTGCCAGAATCCCTATCAGACTTGTGCCCTGGGGAAAAATTCCTTCCTTATTTCTCAGTGTGTGGCTTTGCATGATTTCTCTCATCTTAGGAAAGCATTTCAAACCAGCAGTAGCTGGTGTCTGCCTGCACATCCACTGGTGCCTTTGTGAGGGACAGCACTGAGCAGCAACACCTAAATAACCCTGTTTTCTTTTCTCCCCTTGCACTGTGGTTGTGGAAAAGATCCAAAAGAAGCCAGGTCAACCATTGCTGCTCTCCTTCCCTTGCACCTAGAAGTCCATGCCTCCCCTCAGCTCCATTAAGTGTCTGCCACACTGGGAATACTTGCTTGTGACTCTCATCACTGTGGTCAAGGACTGGAGTGGCAGGGTGACATCTTTTCCTTCATGAAGACATTTTGCTTGCCCGCTGCATGCTTCTAATCTCTGCTGTTCCTAGAGCAAAACAATGTGACTGGTAGGGCATAATTCAAAGTGAATTTAAAATTTCTCAAGTCAAATGTTTTCTAAAAAGATCTGTTTTGAAGCAATTTGGCAAAGCTGACACAACCATGCTAACTTCAGTGAAGCTGCATTGGCTGCATCACTTGAGAATTGGACCCAGACTAGCCAGAGCATTTATTTTTAAATTCTAGCTTCTGCTGGCTTTTTCTTAAAAGTCTCTGTAGTTCTATAACTTTCTAAAGTAGCTCACAAGTCTTGTGCTACTGCTAATAAAACAGAAAATCCATTTCCATTTTTCAGTGTAATCTTTTTTTCATGTGAATCTATTTCTCATCAAAAGAAGTGGGTGACTGGCATGAAAGCTGGAGCTCTCTACTTATCTGTAAAGACAAGTAGTGGCCTTTCAAGTTGTCACACGTTGTCTGAAGAACATGGCCATAAATTCAAAAACTAGGGGGGAGAAACACCCTGTGTTGCTGTAGCCAGCAAAAGTATTGTTCCCAATGCCTGGTGAAGAGAATTAGGTGTGATCTCTGATTCTATGTTCTTGATCTGTTGGTAAAATCAGCAACAAAAGCTGAGACAAATAAGATTCTCCCAAGTGTCCAAGGGAGAGGTATGTCCCATAGCACACCAGTGTCAGTACATGTCACTGCAAGGGCCCTGCATAAACCAGGACTTTTATTTCCAGCAGCTATTTTCATTGGTTATTTTTCAAAGATGCATGGGAACACTTTGCTTCAGTCTTTGAGGGGAGCAATATTCTCCCCAGACAAGCTCAGTCACAAGAAAATTGATACTTCTGTGAGGGATTCCATCCTTCTTTTTATAGAATATCATCTTCCAGACACTTCCCTATATCTCCTCATCCAGAGAGGATGCACTCATGCCTGATGTGCCTTAGAAGATGTAAAGCTAAAGTCAAGTAAGGAGAAAAAAATCTCCATGGCTTCAGGGTCTGTTTTTTTGGTTTGAACCTCCGGTGGTCTGTGTTTTTTTTTTTTTTTTTTTTTTTTTTTTTTTTTTTTTTTTTTGTAGCAGATGCATTGCTGGGATTTCTCTGCTTTGCTGGCTTCTGCTTCTGTACCCAGGTGATACCTTTGGCTAAGCTCTTGGAAGACAGTTTTCCAGGCAAAAAAACCTGCATTATAGAGACTTCAGATTTTCAAGCCACCAGGCAGAGTCATCACTGGATATGCTGGAAGTCTCAGCCATGAAAAAGTGCTCTTACAAATGTAATCATAGAAGAGCAGGTGAACTTTTAGAGGCCAGAAAACTGCAGAGCCAAACCAGAACATAAAGAATGAGAGCTGCAGAACAAGAAAATCCTAACAAAATTACACAGAATACTTATGTCAAAATACAGAGATAAAGCAAAAAGAACTAAAATCAGAGCAGTCTGATACTGTATTTGAACCTCAGTATGATGATGGCATACAGTTAAGCAAGAGGATGTGTTTAAGTAATCTGTGTTTCCCAGCTTTCCTCCTCTGGGACACCTTTAAGGAACCTGAATTTAGGAGAAAAGCATGCTAGCCACTCTGTGACAGTCAGGTCCTTTGAAGACACATCAAGCTGCATATTCAGAAATAAGTATTACACACTGCCAATGAGCTGCTCCTCTGCTCAGTGTTTTACTCAATGGGTAAAAGATGGTGCTCACAAAAGGCAGGTATGAACTGTCCTTCTAGGCTATGCTGTCTTGCAGGTTTTAATTGTGCCTTTATATCAAGTACTTAACATACAAAATGCACTATGTCTGAGTAAAGGGAAAAGGACGAGGTTTCATGTGTAGTCATACACAAGTTGCACAGTAAATGCAAAAAGTAGATTCTCCAACAGAGTATTTAAATTTACAGTAAAAGGACTGTAGTGGACTAGGGGAAGACAGCAAGAATTTTTCAGTGTAGTTGCTTTGTTATGAATTGGTGTCAGAATTGTCACTGTGCCTGAAATCTGTGTTTACACAGCTACTGTACTGTATTTATTTATTGAGCACCCAATATGCCTGGATTTGCTTTTTTTTAAAGTGAAGTAGCCATGAAAATTCTACATGCAAATTAGGAACAAATATGCTGCTTCTGTTATGATCAATATATTGTCAGAAACATCAGCCCACTTACTGCTTCTTTGTCCTTTGCAATGAGAATAGATTTCATTCATAACTCTAAAGATGTGAGTTAAAACTTTGATGCATATATTGAGATAGACACCTTTCTGTAAAAGTCTGTAGGAATGCCTCTAAAAATACTGACAGATGTTTTTTGAGAAAATAAAATTCCACTTCTGTGAGCAAGGTAAGGGTTTCCATTCATATGGATTTCTGAGTAGATTTCAGGCTGAATCTTTAGTGATAGCTCATGTCAGCAGACATAGAGGTAATAGAAGTATTTTTATACTCCTTGTGTGTTCTCTCCTCACCAGCTCCTCAGGGTAGCCAAGAGCAAGTTTGGCTTCTACCACAAGAGTAAGCAGACACCCTTTGCTCAGAAGTTTGCTTTCTCTGCAGGTCCCCCAGGACTTGTCATGTCTTTAGGAGACAGCAAGTAGGTTCCAGTTGTGATCATTCTGCATCGGGATGGGGGCTGAAAGAAAAGAAATCCTTCTGTAGGCCATTTGGGAATTCTGCTTTGCACTGAGGAAACTTTGATTAACCACCTGGGCAGATGCTCACCTGCTTTGTGTTGCTGGAAAACTTAGCCTTTGACTGAGGATATTTCAAGACACTGAATGGCAAATACAAAGTAGAGCCAGAGACAAGATGCTGTACTGAAATTTTAAGCTAATAGTTTGGATTTAATGTAGAATTTGTTGATAGTAAAGATAAAACTATAAACTAAAAACTGGCAGTGATTTTGTTTAGGTTTCTTCATGTTTGAAGTGATCTTCTTGATGATTGTTTTGCAAAGCTGATTTTTCTGTGTTGCCAGTATTTGTGTAGAATTTTTGTGATCTCTAACTTCCAGATATACAAAAGACACAGTGTCATATTTTGGCCTTGAGAAAAATCCCTGGTTTTCTATCTACAGTCAGTAATTTGGCCTGATAGAGCTGTTATTTAAAATTGATATTCAGTAAATGGTTTGTGCAAAAGATGTCACAGATGAATGTATAACAATGCACAGAACTGAAAAATGTAAGATCAAGAGAGATTTCCATTGTTGTACAAATGTCTGGAACATGTTCAAACTGTGTAAGGGAGGAAGATTAATTGTCTGAGAGCTGTTGAATATGAATAAGTAAACAATGGAAGTTATTAGTCAGGGAAAAATTCATATTCCTGTTAAGTTTTCTCACCCAAACCAGAAAAACCTTGCACTTTCTTTATAGTGCCATAGTCTGAGTAGGCTCTTCGAAAGCATATAAAAGAAATTCTGCTTCTCATTCATAAATTTATCCATCTGTGAAGCCTTTATTCAGAGAAACCTACCTGCTCAAGTGCTTGCTGTAGTTCATTAAAGGCTCCCATTTGTACTCATAAAGACTCATTCATTGCCCTGAATAATATATATAGTGTACTGAAAGAGAACCAACTCTTGCTTTTACAGTCTAAATTAAACAACTTTGTCTAATAAAAGAAGCACTGTCTCACTTCCAACTAGGACATAAGCCCTAAGGGTCTTGTATGTGTGTGTTTATTATTTATTTATTTTTGCCAAATTGTCCTTCAAGGATCTGAAGGCTGAGACAACTGAGCCACCTAAATTGTTTCTTTCCCTGCCTGCTTAGAAAGACAGAGGCAAGCATGGGCACAATGTACTGAAGCAAATACTCATCCATAAACTTATTCTAAAATGCAATTGGATGATCTTCTGTCTTTTTCTCGGTCCCACCTTCTAACCTTCCTAATCTGGAGAGTCCATCTCTATTATGTGTGGCTTTTCCAAATGCCCATGATTAATAACTGCTGTGATTCATTAGCCTGTGTTGTTGGCATTGTTTCCCCAATGGGAGAATTTGCTATCTAGGGATAGTCCATGATTGCTCTGCCTCCTGGAACAGTAAGATGCTTTCAATCTAATGCACCATCCATGTTTTAGCATAAAATAATATTAAGGCATCCACATAATGGAACCATCTGAAGATCCATTTTATTAAGCAGTGAAAGAAAATGTGTGTGTGTTTGCATGTGCAAGGGAAGCATAATCAGCAAACCTATTGCACCAGAAACGTCGTTTCCATGAGGGTTTCACGTAAAGATGCAGCTATTTTGAGGTGTAGTTCTTTGGCTATGAGTGTGAAAAAATACTCCATAGCCAATATCTTACCTGGTGCAATTAACTCACTCAAATTACACGCAGCCTATTCGAAGAAGGAAAAATAGGAAACAGAAGAAGGTTTATTGTACTTATTCCATTTTGGGGGTATTTATTTTAAATGCAATCTACCTTCAAGTACAGAGCTGTACTGCTCTTAAAAGATTACTGCTTCAAGTTACCCCACATACCTTAACATAGCATGGACCCTTTTTACATTATACGATCAACTTTTTGACAGTGCAGGGCCAGCACAGCTAATGGAATAATAGCCTGCAGGGTCCAGCTAAATGATATACGAATATAATCAACCTTTGTGATGACTATTCAAAAGTAATCCCTTTAGCTTTCAACTGCAACATATATTTCAACCAGGCAAAGCCATATGAAGAAAATCTCTGCAGACTCCACTGATACAATATGGCCTTCATATCCCCACAGTGTGTTTGCTGCTCACAGAGAGTTTTAAATTTAAGGTAATGGCTACTGTATATTCATGTGAGCATAGAACAATACCTTTGATTTGTTGGAGAAATGTTACATTAGCTACCAAGGGCCCTATTCAGTAAACTTTGACACAACCCTTATATATGGTTTACTGCTTATTCTAAATGGAATATGCCTGATAGAAATGCTTTGCATGCCCAAATTGTACAAATTCATTAATCTTTATATTAATAAAACCTCCAAGTACAACTGTGTCTGTTCCAACTGAACCAAGTCAGGATACATGGTTGAACAGGTAGGCCCAACATGCTTTTAAAAGGCATTGCATCAATTTTCGTTTATCAAGACAGAAAAATACATAGGAAGATCATCTACAAGTATGGGATGAGTATGTTGTTGGCAGTCATATTATTTTCTGCTCTATCTCTATTCCTACCCCGTTACATCATTCTTCAGATTATATAACTCAAAGCAGCTGCATGACCTTTAAAAATGCAAGTAAATTTTAAAATACAATATTGAGTTATGTCTCATCAGCTGTGTTATGCCAGCATGGTAATGCATCGAGACAGTCTTGCTTTCGCTCCCTTTTGTGACAGAAAAATGCAGTATTGGCTAGTGGTGGATCTGAATACATGGAAGTAATTCTGTTAAAGGAAAATAGATGTAATGAAAATGCTGTGTTGCCTTATATTACTACTTTTGTATGTACACTACAGTCAGAGTTCAGTCTCATTAGCAGGAGTTGCAAATAGGGCCTTGTTTGTGTACATGCACCTGAATCCATGTGAGAACATAACAGCGTGTTACCTTGTCTTGTTTGAGGTGATGTGTTGGAGAATTCTGCTTAAGCAGGTGAGCTGTAGTGGATGAGGAGGAGAGACTATGGGCTTTCCCTGTGTCTGTTTGTCATGGCACTTCTTGAGCCCACAGAAAACTACTGCATCCTCAGCATCCTGCAGCAGGGATTTCCAGTGATGAGGTGGCAGTGCACAAAGAAGCCCTTGCTTTGTATCCAAGCCCACCAACTCCCGCTTTCAGTAGACTCTACTTCATTGTTTTTATTTGGAAAACACAGTGAAAAATGGTTTCTGGATCACACTCATGCATGCTACACTCATTTTTACTTTTGTCATCTCCTCAAAAAATTTTCTTTTTTTTTTTTCAAACTAGTTTCAGCTGCCTGAAACAATGGTCCTCTTATGACTTCATCACTTCATGGAGCTTTCAGTGGAATTCTTGTTTTGCAAAGTCTAACATTCTTTGAATAATGCAAACCTTGGATTTGAATGCTTTCCCATCGCATGGGCATGCAGTCTCAGGTGTTTTCTGTTTCATTGTCTTTATAATCTTTTGAGAGAATGATGCCTAAAATTCCTATCCTCTCTAGAGTTAGTTGTAGCTTCAGTCTTTGTGGATGTAGCCTTCTTTCTTTTGTATGGCTTTTCACTAATCATATAATGTAAAGGACTTGCATCCCTGCACTGTTTTCTCAAAAAAATAATGAAATAATGAGATTTTTAGAAGTGTAGCATTCTGTAGGATAGACACACAGAAACAGAAGGAACAGAGATGCCAATTCTAGCTGCACTGAAAATCCAACCAATTTCAATTATAGTTTGTCAACAGCAGTGATAATCTGTCAGGGACATCCTATTATGATTAATTATATTTACGTTCTATTAATACATATTAATGTTATCTCCACATTTTGCACAATAAGATGGAAGGAGAATGCTTGATGGTATTATCTCTAGTGGTATATATGTATTATCATTATGAATGTGAGATGCTTTTATTGTTTCCAAATAGCATAGGCCAAACAAATGCCAAGAAAACATTTATGGCTTAGTATTCCATCAGTTATCCTTGATATGCTTAATATGTGCTGGGAGGGCAGAACTGTTAATCAGCCAATAATAGCTTGGTGAAGAAGTGTGAAGGCAAAAGGCCAAAAGGTGCACGAGAAAAGCAATTTCTGCTGTAACTCCCCATCTGTTATGTGCACACCCCCACCATCTCTTGCATGTGGCAGTGTCTGTAGCTGTCAGAGATGCTTTTCTGTGTGTTTGCCTGGAAATACAGATGTTGCTGTTCCCAGCCACATTTTGGGCTTGAGTCACCCACTTTGCACCACTTTTCCACCAAGGTGCATGCACTGGAAAGAGCAGTAACGCTGCACTGGTGTGAAGCTGGAGTTCTGACCCCTGTGAGCACTTCTGGACTGCCTGGGTCTCTGGGCTGCTTCCCACTGGCTGAGTTCCTAAACCAAACTGAGCCATGCAGGGTTTATTAGATTTTTTTCATTTAAGACTTAATCTACTAGGAAAGGAATTCAAATTCATTTATTTTAGGCCTGGTTTAAGAAGGCGTCACCTGGAATAACTACATTGTTAAATACAGAGTAAGCCACTAACACACACACTGCCCTCATAAAAAATGAGACTCCATATGGAAATGCTAATTCTCAGATATTCTTCAGAGATTTACTTACCCTCTTCTTACTTGCATACAAGTGTGGATAAAGTCCTAGTTAGCAACTATACTTAATAAAAACACTTGAAATGACAAAACAGAAATTTTATTAAGTTATAAGTGGTCCAGTAGTTTTAATCTGTTCCAGACATTGCACCAGCAGAGAAGCAGCTTCGAACATTATTTTTCACCCCCACCAGAACTGGATGCTTTATTTTGGCTGTGAGTTAAATTATAATGCCATACAAACACCGTTGGTATTGCTGTGACTGAAAGCTAAAGTTCAGTTTTAGGCATCACAATACAAAGAGGTAGTGATAAATTGAGGAGGATCCAGTTAAGAAAACATGAGGTCCTTCCAAATATTGAAGAGATTGTGTTTGCTTAGCCTCCAAAAGAGAAGATTAGAGAAAGGAAAATAGTCTCTCAAGCTATTAGGAGTTATTCTGAAAGAGGACAGTGTTCCGTTGCTCTTTGTGTCTGCAAAAGGTAGAACAAGAGAAAAATCAGTTTAATTTGCAATAAATATTTATCTTAAGTATTAGGGAAGAAACCAAGCAATAAGGCTGTGAAGCACTGAAACAGAGAGATTAAGGGTGTTGTGAAACAGCCTTCATCAGAAGCCTTGGAGAATAGATGTCAGGGATGGACTAGATATACATGTGTGCTTTCTTCATTTGAGGAGGTGGAGCAGATCAGTAGTTCCCAAAATAAGAAGCAATGCCCCTGGGATGGTGTGGGTGGAACGAGACAGAGGGAGGCGTGTTGCGGAAGAGTCCCTGGGAACAGAGCAGAAAGTGCAGCCAGGAGCTGGGAGTTTGGTGTGGAAATGGAGTGAGGAAGGAATGAGACAGCATCACTGGAGCAAATGAACTCTGTAGCTGTCAGGAGCTGCGGAGTCCCAGTCACAGAGTTCCCTGGATCACATCCCATGAGGAAGACCCCACTTCTCTTGCTTCCTGCACTGCTCAATTCCTCCCCTGCATGGTGCTCCTCCAGCACTGCCATCTCTCAGTGCTGTCTTGGCCATCATTTTCTCCCAGACGCATCTCCCTTGTTGGCTCCCCAGCTGTTCCCACCCAGATCTGTCCTGTTGGAGAACTGCTGCACAGGAGTGCAAGAAATGAGAGCAGAAACCCCTGTCAGTTCTGTATTTCTAGGATTATGTCTTATGTGACTCACCTCTGTGTTTTTTAGATTTCCTTCTGTTGTGACTTTTTACCGTAGGTATTGTTTTCCAATTAAACCATTTAGGCCTTTGAACTTTAAAAGTGTTGTTAAATCTAAAACACTCATGCACTTTTTTTTTTTTTTTAATAACAGAACATGGTAAAGAAACAAGTGCCTCAAAGCCTCTGTGAGCCTCTGTCCAAGACACCAGTTCTACATCTTCCTGGTACAGTATTTGCTCTTAATCCACAGACTTTATACCAATATGCTGATTTTTACATGTCATTGCTATCAATACTTAACCTGATTTTGACAGGCAATTACACATCATCTCTGTCTTATTATGTCTAAATAATTATATGTTTCCTGCTCATAAATGAATGAATTCACACTTCCCTCAGTTTTTTACATATATTCCCAGTTTTAGAATTTAATTGCCTTTGATCGTGTAATTACTTTTAATTTACAGAAATAAGCCTTTGAGACAGAAACAAATCTGATTAATCAGATGCCAGCCCCAAATATAAAACATGTGGATATCAATGTATAGACATAAACTTCTGACATTTTAATATTTTTCTATTTGCTGTTTTTTATTCTAGAGGATGCCTGCTTATTGACAGAGAAGCTGATGTATAATGAGTACAGGAAGATCCTTGAAGAGTGGTGCAACAAAGTAGGAATTTCAGCAAGGGTTTTGTTATTAAAGTGTTATTATCAAAAAAATATCTGCCATTGAAATAAATTTTTAAAAGACTAAGAGTAGTAGAATGGAAAGTTTTTACTTTGTGCCCCCTTTGCTTAATGTCTTCCAAAGTGTCAAGATCCTCCTGTTAAGATATTAAACATGACTGTAATCCAAGATGCTCAATGCCTTGTAAGATCAGGCTCCAAATGTGTCTGGTGAGTTTTCTTTAAATCCCAGATTGTGGTCCCTTTCAGAAAAACTTATTCATAGAGCTACAAGTGATTTTAGCATGTGTGTAATGGGTGGGGTTCAGCTGTAGTTGAAATAGAATTGATCCAGCCTGGGTGGCACACTGTGGTGCAATTGTATTCAATCTGTATCACAGGTTGAACTCAAAACACAACCAGGTTTGTTTAAAATCCATGCAATCAGTGCCATGTGTTGTGGGATAACTCTGCCTGGAGCTGGGACCAGATGTGATCCCTCCCAACCTGACCCATTCTGTGACTATGCTTCACACCATCAGGTAAACTAAAATTCTGCTTAGGTTCTTTCTAGTAAATAATCTGAAGCACGGATTTTGGACTCTGTGTAAAAAATTGTGTCCCATTTTGAGCTGATGAAACTCCTGACAGTGGGTTCCCCACATGACCCACTGACATCTGTGGTCTTCACAGTCCTCAGAGGACTCAGAGTCCTCAGAGCCTGCTGCCATCGTTGTTGGCATTAGGAAGAGTTAGAGGCCAGAAGATGGAAGTTATCACTTTGCAAAATACACATAAAAACAGGATTTGGAACCTTTGAATTTTATTTAGGTAAATCAGTGATTCATAATTTCACTTATTAGAAAACCCCTTCTTTTAAACTAAACAAACAAAATGTTATCACTCCCATTAACTAGCCATTCCTTCCTTTAAATGGAGGTTTCCAGACTCAGAGTTTGTAGCAATGTCCATTAGACCTATAATCAGGTTTTATGATGGTGTTTGAGCAAGCATTAGCTTTTGCCATAGTAATAACTCAATTCACAGTTTTCTTCTGGATTGTAATCCGAGTATTTGGTTGACATGTGACAATAGGGTTTTTCCCTGTTAAAGAATAGTAAAAATGTATCATTAACCAGCTCTTATTAGACTATTTTTGATCCAAAATGCTGTATACATGCAATTTAAATACAAATAGCTCAATAATTTTGTTGTCTTGTTTATAGGTGTTTATTGTCTGGGCACCATGCTTATTATAGCAATGTTAATTTAGAAGGCTTTTGCAAGGCTGAAAAGTTGTATAGAAATATTCCCACGTGCAATTATGCACACACACAGGCAACAAATCTCTTTGCTGAGTGTTAAAATGAGGTAAACATTTTATGGAAACCAGAAAGAGAAACAGGACTATGAATTAAATACAAACATCTATATTGTTTACCCCTTAACTTTCCCCCTTGTATTTTAATAGTATTGATATGAAATAAGAAAAACATTCTAAAACCAGCACAATTTTGAAATAATATCTTAACATCCTGTTAACATACAAGCTCTTCTAATCTTTGTAAGTATAGCATGACTGCAAATTTTAGATATTTGGAATTTCTTTTATCAAAATATTGTCAAAATAAATGACATAATTGAATTTGGCCTTCATAGTAAAAAAAAATAAGTGCATAAAATAACATAAACTACGCCAATATTCTAGAAAATACAATTATCATTTTATTAAGGGCGGGTTTCTAAATTCTTAATGGCTTTTAACCCCATGTACATTTCTGCAGGAAATGAATATTCTGTTTATATGTCTCAAAAGTTATTGTGTAGTTATGTTAAATAGCATCCATGATTTTCACTATTTTTGCCAATCTGCACTTGTTACTACATGATAACTCTGAAATGCTTGTGAAAAATGGTCATTAATTAATCCCCTAGAGCATTAACTCTCCCATACTTTTTAACACTTTTTCATCATGCAGCTTTTCATGAAAATAAGGGGAATTTTATCATCCTATAGCAATGTAAGTGTGATTTCTATTCTTAAAAGTCAGGAAGCTTTGGGAGCAAATTGTAATTTTTGTTTTAAACATACCTGTCTCCCATCCCAGTAACAATTTGTGTGATGAGTAACTCAGTCTGACAGAATGCAGGCGTTGTTCAGCCCCTTGCAGACTTTTTCAGTGGGAAAATTAAGGCTCTTCCCCCTTCAAATTAACGGGGCAGGAGGTTAGGCAGGATGTACATCATTGTTTGGACAGGATCCTGGAATAAAGCTCTCAGCTGCTGGAAGCAGTCAGAGCTCCACGGGTCACAGCAGCCACGGTGAGCACCTCCCACCCCCAGCTGAAAGCACAGTGCTCACTGTGCTGGGCTGAAGTATCGACCCGGTGCTGCTGCAGAAGAAAAATCACCACTCTCTGAATTAGAGTGCTCTCCCAACATCACTTTGCTGATGTCGTCAGACACAGTGCTGCCCGTAAGATCTGCGGGGATCAGAGCTCCACTGGTGTAATGGAACTTCTGTCCTTTGTCTCTTTGCATGAGAGGTGCTTCAATTCCTTTAAGGAGCTCCTCTTATGGAACACAGTTATTCTCCACCCCTTGGAAAATAACTAAGGAGCTCCTTCTTTATCCTTGCAATCCTTCCTCCAAGTTTTACCAGAAACCACCTGATCCCCTGACCCTTAACTTGCAATCAGGAAGGAGAACTCATGAGAGAGTTTGGATTGCAGTCTACATCTTTCTCTGTGCTCTCGGAAATCACAGGCAGAGTTGACTTGAACAAAGTTAGGAAAGCAGGCAGATCAGTTTAGCCTATAATGCCATTTCAAACCAGAGACTTGTCCAACATATTATAGCAGATGAATATCTGAATCGTTCTGAAGTGTAATGTCTCTAAAATCTACATTTTGTGGGTGCCTAGGATATGTTAGGCTGGCAGTTAAGTTGCTTTTGAGTCGGGCTTTAGTAGGTTTTGCTGTGGATATATCCAATGGTATTGACTAACTATTTGTAGCAGAGAGGAAGGTTGTATCTAAGAAATTATTCTGTTTATAATTATGAAAAGCATGTTTTCTGGCCATTAATAGGGTGTATCTTGTTAATTTTGATGATATATAAGGTATTTCACCTGTGATGCCATTTAGAAAATTAATGTTTGAGTCACAAAAAGGTCATTGCCATTCTGGAAGGAATCCATTCATCTCTAAATAGGCCATCCGAATATAGACTAAGAAATACTCTATATATAATTACCTGGAAATAGATGGAATAAATAAGATTGATGATAGGTATTACTAAAGCCACATATTAGTTTCCTGCTAGGAAAAAGTAGATTGTAACTGGAAGAAGTAATAATATACATGTAAAAATGCAAGAAATAGGTTAAGTCTTGAGTAGTTCTGTGATGTTCAGCTATGACTCACGAGGTGAAAACTCAGCCCTCAGAAGTGGTGTGCATCAAGGACTTTATCCTGAGATTCAGGCAATTATTTCTGAAGACAACTCCTACAAAGAAGAAAATGAGGACTTTTCTCTTTTTTTTTTTTTAACAAACCTCTGTCTTGTTTGACAACATAACTTCATATTACCTCTATATTTGCCACACAAATGCTTACAAGTAGATAGAATGTGTATAAATGGGTATTTCCATGTGTGAGTCCTCTTTTGATAGTGGCCTGGAGTTTCCAGAAGCTGAGGAGGATCCCAAGGGGGACAAGTCTCAAGTAGTCCCAGCAGCTGCTCATTCTCCAGTTCAGTTCTGCAACTTGGTCTCCTGCAGCATGGGAGACGTGGGACAGAAAACCAGTGCACAGCAGATTTTCAGTAGCACATGCACGAGCCAGAGACTGGGAACCTGAGCATCCTAAGAGGAGTGTCTGGGAGTGGCAGTAGCTCCTGACTTCTACTCAGCTCCAAACCCAGCTCGGATTGAGATCTCCTACACCAGACAGACCGATGAGAGGTAGCCCTTGTCTCTCGGAGGCAACTTGTGTGACTGGCTCCTCATTTGGGACATACTTATCCATGCACAGAGGTAAATCAGCTTTGAAAGGCTGCTGCCTCCTGCACTGAGCTGTGCTATCCCTGGCAACATTGCTCCTGGTCTTCCTGGACTGTCAGAAAACGTTGTCCCATCTGGACACAAGTTCACAGTTTACAATTGTAGTAACTCAAATCTGGACTTAACTATAGCAATGCCTTTAAAAGCACCTTCAAATAGCCCTCCCTGAAGCCTGGTGGTCACTGTTATTCTTCACTGTTTGCTTTCACAAGAGTTGTCTTCCTGTTTGTCTTTACTTGGCTGAGGAAATTAGACAATCTCTTTCCACACAAGTACCAGGAAAAAGGTTTCCTTTGCATTGCTGGTTGCTTGCAGTACAGATTAAACCAAATTTATTTATAAGGGCAGTTCAGGATTACCTGCTTTCCATCTCCTGGTTGCTTCTCTCTCACAGCAACCTCTTTAACATTCTGAATTGCAATGAGCTTTCACATCTGCTGAGCCTTGCTACTCTTAGCTCTGTGATACTAGAATGTTTTGATGAATTAGGGCTTTGCTTTTACTTCGCCTCTACAAACCTCTGTTCTTGGAGGGTAACATCACTGACATTCAGATTCTGCACAGCTTTTGGCAGAAACATGAACACTTGCTTAAGATGCACTTCCACACACACACACACCAAACCACCTTGGAGCAGGTGATGTTTAATCAGTGTTCCTGGGTGGGGTCATGTTGTAGGGTTTTTATCTCCTTTTTCCTGACTAGAAAATTCAGGTTAGTGGAACCTGCCTAGAAAATAACTTTCTGAAACTATCTCTGTCACAAAACGTCATAATTTATTCAAAGTAAATAAAAAAACAAGCTTTAAAGGAGAGGAAAGAAGAAGATTAAAAAAACTAAACTAATATATTTGCAAGAAGTATGGTTTGCCTTAGTCACCCTTTCTGCTTCTCCCAGATCCCATGTCCCACTGTAGGGAGCTGGGGTATTTCCATCAGTGAGACAATGCACTTTCCCTTGAAAGCTGCTGGGTTTAATCTCACCATCAGATGCTGTGATTCATTCCTGCAGTCCCTGTTGTACATTTCTTAATATCAGACAAGAGTGAAATATCTTCAGGACTGTGAGACTGGAGTTAACTATTTTTTCAAAGGAAAAAGGTGCTGGAAATATATAGTGGTCTTCATCAGCTGAAAGAGTCTGTGGAACCAAACCCAGAGCCTGTCATGGTGTTGACTACATGATCCAGGAAGAGGTTTTTGCACCTCTAAAAGAGAGTGAGTGAGTTTGGTTCAGTCTCATCTCAGGTGTAGGTCAGAGCTGTGTTCAAGGAAGACAAGAGGAAGCTCGTCTACTTTTTTCCCCTGATTTCTAAGCCTTTGAAGACCATTCCAGGTGTGTGCTCAAGCTCCTTCCTGTGACAGCTCTCTTGTAACAGAAGGACAGGTCAGCTCCTGACTAATGAATCAAAAGCTTCAATGTCTTCACAGGTATTGCAAGCTGAAGTAAAAATCTGCATTTGGCAACCCCAAATTATGGGTCACCATACCTTTACTTCCTGATTTTGTAGTGGGGCCTTTTGAATTTCTACCTGGAAATCATCTTCAACATCATTGAAACACAAGTGTTCATAACAGCACTACGACCTGAAAAGGTTTATTTCATAGTTTGATGTGGTCGTGCCATCTTTAGCTGGTTTTTTGCCTCCCTGCATGATGATCACTCATCTGGGGTAAGTACTTCCCATGTTTTCTCTGGCATGCCATGGCCAGTCCTTGGTTAGGAGCTTGATTCTCTTTTCTCGCCATTTCCCACATACAGCATTGCACCATTAAAACGAAATAAATCTTTTTTCAGGTAGGTGGATATTCATAGCAGAACTAAGTCAGAATTTCATCCCCTGGCTAAAAGGCTTTGGGTTGACACACAAATACCAATTACAATAAATCTGATACTTTTAAGCCTCCTGTATCCTTTCCCCATTTGTGCTTTCTTCCCCGCTTTTCCTTAGACTCATTTTTTTCCTTCTTCACCTTTATTCAAAGTCTCCCCTCTGTCTCTGCAATTCCAATGTTTCATAGCCTTCTTTCATTTTATCCTTGCTGCTGATGAAGACATGATACAGATGAGAAGTAAAAATGAGGAGCCCTTTCAAATTAAACTTTGCTGCAAACATCTTACCTATAAAAATTCCATTGCAGCCTGAAGACAAACAAAGGTACTTAAGCCTGGAATGTCACTGTTCTCTGGACACCAGCCTGCTGCTAAATGTCTTCCAAACTCTGCCATTCCACAACTTGATTGGACCTCCCACAACTTCCCCTTCAGGCCTGGCAGTGGACTGGGCAGGTCTGTGTGCTGGAGCAAGCCCAACTGGCCGTGCTTTTACCCAGGATCATCCACAACTGCTTCCCCCTTAATTCCCTCTGTCTGGAAGCACCCTGATGTTTCCTTAATGGGGGTTAGCATTATTTATAGCAATTTACAGGTGTGCTGCTAAAAGATGGAACTGTAAATCAACTCAGATGTTGTTCCATGAGGAAGTGCCTCTACATTATTTAATAAATTGTCCCAACATGACTGAACGACTCACTATGGAAAAAGTTGCCACAGAAATGTAACATTGAAACAGACACATTAATACTGCGTATTTAGTTAAGATTTGTAATTGCAATTTTTATTCTTCTGGCAGTTTTGTACTCCGGGAGGATTTTCAGCTTCAGAAAAATGGAGCACTTCTAACAAGGGGGTGTCAACAGGGCAATACAATGACTTATAAGTGACATTGTTGTTGAGCTGGTTTTGCAGAGGTGTTTGGCACAAAAAATATCAGGTTGCACGTGTGCATCTTAGTTACAGCTCACTGCCTAGGGTGTAAGGTAGCAAGCAAAGCTGTTTTACAGTGTATCGGAGTGATTCTGCCTCGGTGGAAAGAAGATTGAGGTATGATGAAATGCCAGCCAAAAGTGCCTACAGGTACCTCAAAATAAAGAACTACACGTGTTCTGAGATGTTGGTTTATCGTATTTGCCCGTAATCTGAGCTCAGTGCTTTCCCAGATCAAGGCAAGGCTTGCAATTTTGAAGTGAGAGGAAAGGTGGAGCAACGTCTTCTTCCTGGAAAGCCTGGACTGAAAATGAACCACATTCAGTGTTATATTTTTCCTGTAATTGCAGGTGGTTTTCCTCCTTCGATGTAAGGTACCATTATGTAAGAAAAGCTTCTGATTTTTCTCTATTCAATCAGGGACAGTTCAAAGATTGTCATGCCTAAAGCATGCACCTGGTAGAGATCTCACTGAGATCTGACACAAAACCCAAGGAAGCAGCCCAGCCACCTGGTGATTTCCTCTGGGCAAGAAGACGGCTCACAAACACCCATAGGGGCAAAGAAGGGAAGTGATCTGGAGGGGTAAAGGAAGAGTCAGCACTGCAGAGGGATTCAGTTTGGAGGTGTGTGAGTCAGAGTCTTTTCTAAAGTTGAGAAATGAGCAGCCCCAGCAATTCCTCTGTTGCTTTTCAAGGCATAACTTTTTTTTTAACATGTCAGGGCTTTCTTAAGCCAAAGACCTTCTAAAACTGGTGCTGAGAATGTTTAAAATGTTCCTACAGAAAGGAGTTGTCCTGCTTCCATGGGGTAACAGAGCTGTTTGTATTCACAAGTGTCCATGGACAGGAGGACCCACATAATAAGTGCCAGCCTCAGCCATCAGAGCTGCATTCGGGCTGCTGCTGCCCTGGGAGGATGAGGATTGCTGGAACAGAAGCTGTCTGGGAGGCAGGAAAGGATGAAGGAGGTGCCCCAGGTGCTGTCCACACAAACAGCATCTCTTCCTCAGATGGCTCAGTCATGGATGGGACCTGGTTTCCTGGTTCCCCCTTCCCCTCCTGGGGGAACCACATTTCTCATGGCTGTCCCTGTCTGTTTGTGCTTCTGTTTGTACCTCCCCAGCCTCAAACCAGTTTAAAAAGTGCTTTAAGCCCATTTCAGGCCAATGGGGCAGATGGGGAAGGGGTTTAGCTGTGGATATATACCTACAGGTTTTGTGCAGAGGTGACAGACCCCATGTGTGTCCCACACAAGGGAAAAGGCAGAAAATCACATATACTGAAAGCCCCAGGCAAGAGGATTTATTAATGCTCCATCCTCTGATGTCAGACAGAGTTTGTGCCTTATTTGACACCAGAGAACCCAACATAAAGGCCCAAATCCAGGGAATTCAGTTTTCCCCTCTCCTCTGCAGGACACCTGAGGCTGAGCTTTAAAAAAACTGCTGTGCTTCTGAGGGAAATGGGTATTTCATGGAGCATCTCATACTGCCAGTGTCCTGGGAGTGAGATATTCAAGGGAGGTACTGGTTCAGTTTTTTGGAGGTGTTGTCAGATGGGGCAGGGTTAGTCCCAGGTCTAAGAGCTCTCTTAGGACTTGGGAAACTTCTTTCCATTTCCTCATCTATCCTGAACTTCTCTGTTTTCCTCTGCTGTAAGGTTGGATAGCAGCACATCCGTACTTCCTGGGAATGTTGTGGGGATCAGAATGCTGCTACCAAGGAAGTTGCTGTAATGACCCTGAAAGAAATTGTAAAAATCTAGAAGAAAAATGCATCCTTATAAAACTAAAGAACAATCCATTGGAATACAGCATTAAATACGCTGTCACTCACCCCCCAGCCTGGTTTATCCTTTTCCTGCGTGAGCTCTTCCACACATTGCCATTGCTCCTGCCATTGGAGCCTGTGACCTGTATAAAACAGGACTCTGGCAGCACACGCTGGAGTTTGGACTGCGTGTTTTCCTTCAGAGAGCACCTCTGCCTCGGCACTAGAAACCTTGTCAGTGCTGTGTTTTGCAGAAATAAATAAATAAAGGCGCGAACGAAAATGTCATATACATAAATATGCCACAATAAGTTTAGTCTCTGGATCAAAGTGCTGAAAACGACACAGCTTTGAAACAGAAAGGTAGGAATCAAAATTACACATCCTTGCGCATCAGCCTGGGTGCCAGCTGTTTAACTGAGCCGTGCGTGCTGTGGCTGATTAAATGAAAACATTTTAACAGCTGTCTAAAAGAAGGAAAAGCCTCTCCCCACCTCCCCAGGGCTGCCTTGTGCTCCATCTCCATGGGCTGCCTGGGACAGCAGCCCCGTGGCTCCATCCCATGCCTGACCTGTCCCTGTTCATCAGCAGTGAGGCCACTGGGATGCAGGGCTGCTCTAGGATCATCCAAAAGACAGGCAGCAGGGTCCTTAGAGAGGAATCTCACCAAGTCCTGGTGCCATTGCCCAGCAAACCTGAATGGGGACAAGAGCCCACCAGCTAATGTAAGGCTCTCATCCAGACTATTCACGAGTTGGGGGTCCTGCTGCCTGGATCAGGGAGACAAAGCAGCTCAGATGGGTGGGGGAAGAAGCTCTGGTCTTCATATCCAGGCCAAACACAGCCCGACCTCTCCAGCAGGGAAGAGGCTTCAAAGAAGGACGAAAGCTTTAGGTAAGTGGTGGGTGGTCCCTGGTGGCTGCATCCCTGCCAGTCTGCAGAACCAACTGGGAGCTGTTCTCCAGCCTGGGGCCAAGCAGCACTCTGTGACAGCTGATTTCCTTCCTCTATTCCCCTGTCTCCCCAAAACTGCGTGGGCAGCACTGAGCAGCCTGCTTGGTGCAGGCACTGTCCCCAGCCCATGGCCAGGCATTGCTTGGGAATGTGTTCACTGGCTGCAGCCAGCACAGGGGAGGCAGAGTTGTCTGTAGCCAGCCTGGTGCCCTGCCCTACTTTGTTCCCTGGTGCAGGCACAGCCAGGAGAGGCTGACCTGTGGTGCTATCCCAAGCTCCAGAGGGGGTTAGCTGGGTGGCCTCCAAGGATCCCATGCCCTTAGTTTCACTGGGAGGGTGGTGGGACACTTTTTGTAGTAGAAATTTGGGACGGTTGGTATCAAGCACCAGATGTGTCCATTCACAGTCATTTTCAAAGATGCTGCATTTTGATACTCTATTCTTAAAGAATCTGTATTTCTAAAAGGAAGAGCAATCAGGAAAGAAATTTTACAACTCAGGATGTAAAACCTATTTCAAAAGGTGATACCTTTCGCTTTTTTTTACATAGCATCTGCTGTGTCTATATGTTTATTGTACCTGTAGGGTGGAGGCTTTTATTATGCCCAGGTTTGCCCCAGCCCTGCTCATCACACCCCTCTTTGGCCCAGAGGGCTCCTTGCTGCTGACCAGTGGGCATTGCCACACGTATCACTGCCAGGAACCACCCCACGAGGGTCTCCAAGGTGGGGATAGGACATGGTTCATTTGCTGCTGCACATCCACAAGTTCTGCCCGCAAAATATGGCAAGAAACTGAACTGCTTTTTACTTTTATTAAAGTTGCAGCCACTGCTGCTATAAAACATTGGTGATGTCATAACACCAGACTCTTCCATGGGTTTTCCTCCCTATCCAGTATGGGCAAGTCTTTGTTTGGCATCCTGGTTTGGAACTGCTTTGTTCTATTTCCCTATAATTGTCCTCCCTAAAAAATGTTCATTCTCAAAGTTTATCCTGCCTGCTTCCATGGTTTTCCCTCCAAAATAATGTGGTGCCACATGCAAGAGAAAAGCTATGAGGAGTGAGAAGATGGGTAAGAAAGGGCTTCTCATCACACAACGAGCCTTTCTCAAATCCAGCAGGCCACCCACGTGTGCCCAAACACACCCTGACAGGACTCTGTCCCTGAATGCCACACGCAGATGGACAAAGTGAACAGAGGCCAGCCAGCTCAAGGGCAATGTGCCACCGTGCTGTGGCTTCTGTGTGCTCCCGGTGACAAGCGCCAAGGGCACATCTGCAAGGACAGCTCATCACGTCACCCTCGGGCCGCCTGGTGGCTCTTTGTGCCTCATGAATTTGCCCACCCACGGTGGTGTTTTTGCTCACTGCCTTGAGGGCATTTTTCTCTTCCTCTGCCCAGAGAGCTTTGGAGACCAGAATATCTGATCAGAAGTGGTGGCTCTAGGACTAGGACACCTCATGCTAGAGCATGCAAAGTGCAGGAGATGTGTCCAGCTGGTCAGAAGCAGCCATCTGCCATGTGAGGGGCAGGGCTGGATGCATCCCACCCTGCTCTGATGGGGAGCACCCCTGGGCTCACTGCCCCAGAGCTCAGCAGGGCTGGGTCACACATGTGGCTGCTTACACATCACACTTCTAGGAAAACACCTGGGGTGTCTGTGTGTCCCTGGGACCGTGGGGTGAAGGAGACACCCCTTTGACAGAAGCCTGTGTGAAAGGCCCCGTGGAGCCCCTGCGGGGGAGGTTGCCGGGCTGCAGCGGGCTTTGAAAGGCTGCTGGTACCTGCAGCAGTCCCCCCACCGCAGCCCCTCTTGCCCCGCACGCCTTGGGGGTTCCGGGGCCCAAGGGCACTCTCTCATGGGTGGTGAGTCCCTCCTGAAGTGCCGGGGCAGCGGGCAGCCCTCACAGAGCCTCGGGGCGGGCACTGCGGGGCTCCTTTCCTCATCCCCGGGGGCAGCGGCCCCGTCGCACGCCTGTCACCGCCGCCTCCTCCCCGTTATTTACATCCGTCTTTAGCAGTCTAATTACCCGCTTTATTGCTTTTGCCCGGGGGAAGCCCGGGGACGGCGGCGCAGGGGAGGACCCTCCCCGCCAGCCCCCGCACCGCCCGGGGGAGGGGGCACACAGAGCTCAGCCGGGGCTGCCCCCACGAGCACCTGGTTTGGGCAGGATTCGGGGCGGGGAGAGGCCGAGCCGGGCCCCGGAGCCCCCTGGGGGGGCCGGAGGGCGCTGCCCCACAGCCCGCCCTCAGGGGCGGCTTCAGCGTGTTGCACAAACGCGATCTCCTCCAGCGGAGAGGGAAAAAAAAAAAAAAAAAAAAAAAAAAAAAAAAAAAAAAGAAAGAAAAAAGGCGACAGGATAGATGGATTTTCAGATAAGCAGCGGAGGTAATTTATTGGCCTTTATGCTCTTCCCATGGAGTGGGGGGGAGGCGGCGGAGTCACGTCTGCACATCATTAACCGGTTTTACTCCGCCTCGGCCCGGAGAGCTCCCCAGGAGCGGGCCCCGGGCCGGGCCCGGCGCCGCCGCGAGGGGCGACCGAGAAGGGCCAGCGTGCCGGGGGTGCTGCTCGCCCGGCCCCGGGGCAGCCCCGGCCTCTCCCCGCTCATCCAGGTTGTCCGCGGCGCACTCCCTCCTCCAAACTCATCTAAATTACATCAATAACAGAGCGCACTCTTTAATGAGCTCTCAACTTTAAAGACTTGAAGGATATTAACAAGCCGCTTGACAAATGGTGCTTAGAAGCACATTAAAGACGCTGCTAATGGAGCGCATAATGACGGCTAATTTTCGATCAGATATAAATTAGAGCCCCAACAGTTATTTGCCTTAAGGACTTTATGTAAATGATCCTGTTCTGTATAAACGGGGAGGCGAGCCCAGCCCAGCCCCGCCGCGCCGCCGAGCGATGCCGCGGCCCCGACGGGGAGCGCATCCCCGGCCCCAGCGCCGCAAAAACTCCGCAGGGCTCCGCGCACAGCGGCACCGCTCCGCACGCCCCGGGCCGCGCGGGTTTCCTGGGGCGGGGAGAGGAGGAGGCCGAAGGCTCCTTTCCCAGCGCTGGGGGCGGGGGCAGGGGGTGACTGTGCCGCTGCGGGGGCAGCACCCAGGGCCCATGGGGGTCCAGACCAACCCGGCCGGGCAGGGGCGGGAGCCGCATCCCGCACACAAGCTGCTCCCGGGATATCCCAGCTGCGCCCGGCGCGCTGCGAGCGCCTCTTTTTTCCCTCCTTTGCTTTCGTTCGGGGGTCGTGGCCAGTTTGGGGGCAGGGGTTTGGTTGGTTTGTTCGTTTAGCTTGGTTTCTTTCTATTTCTTGCTTTTAATATTTTTTTCTTTGTTTTTTT
>VXBI01008664.1:1917021-1941767 GCA_013397375.1 Toxostoma redivivum | reverse complement strand
AGGAAAAAAAAAGGAAAGGAGGGGGGAGAAGAAGAAGGAGAGAATACCTCGTTGGCACGGAGAGGTCCGAGGGCAGCCAGCCTGTCGGGTGCGCGGAGCCGGGGAAGGGGCTCTGCCCACCCGGCTCTCCGGCTCAACTTTGGCGGAGAGAAATGAGANATTGAGAACGCATATCGTTAATATGAATTAATCTTGATTTTAATAGCAACTGACAACCGATCTCCAAAACGCTGAGCGCTCATCGCCGCTCCGAACGGCCGCCACCGGGACGCGGAGCGGCGCGGCCGCATAGCTGGGCCAACTTTGCTCGGTGCCGGGCCCGGGGGTGGCCCCGGGGGTCCCCGCGGTGCCTCTCCGCCCTGCAGGGACTCTCCGCGGCTCCGGCCCCGCGCTGCCGCTGTGCCCGCTGCCGGCAGCGCCTCGCCCGCGGGTCCACCGCCCAGCGCCTTCCCGTTTTACCCCCTTCCCTTGGTGATTTTTTTTTGTTTATTTGTTTGGGTGTTGGGGTTTTTTTCGTGGAGCCCCCGCGCTGCCCATCCGCACCCGGAGCCGGGAGGGGCGCCGGGGGAGCCGCAGCAGCCGCGGAGCCTCCGCCGCCCCCCGGCACCTCGGCGGCCCCGCGGGCCCCGCAGCCGGCTCTGCTCACCGCTGGGCTGCCTAAATAAAAGGAGAGCCCCCCCTCCAACTTACCCACGCCCACACCCTGACCCACGCAGACATCTGGGGAGAAATCACTGTCGCCTCTCATGTATCCATGTTCTGATTTACGATTAAAATTTAAAGACGCGCATTCATATTTTACCGAACCTAATGCGCCCTATGAATTTTTAATCCATTAAGATGCGGGCTACACTTTGAGCAAACTCTACCTTTGTTTTGAGGGCAGGGCAGCGCCGGCCCCGGCCCTTCCGCCCGGTGTCCCACCCCGCTCCCGGCCCCCGCCGCCTCCGGGATGCTCCCCGGGGCTCCGGGCACTGGGAGCCGCCCGGCCCCGCCGCCGCGGGGGCTCCGCGGGTGCGCACGGATGCACCGGCCCGGGGCGTCTCGCTGGGGCATCCCTGCAGGCCGGCGGTGCCTCGCCATCCCCGGACCCCTCGGTGCCTCCAGCCTCGCATCGCCGTCCGCACCGGCCCCTGCTCCCCCCCTCCCAAATCTCCTCCCCCGCTCCAAATCTGCGGCCGCGCCGCCGCCGCGAGCCGAGTCAAGTCACGAAGTCAAACTTCAAGCCCGGAACGATCAATGAAGAGTTTTGCCGTCCGTGGCGCCTCGTGCTTCCTGGCACTAAAATAAATGCAAGAAATCGAAACTTAATTACTTGAAAGAAATCCAGAAATCCCTCTGCATAATTTATCCAGGCATTTTTTTCGTGGCGTTTGTGTTGAATGCACGCGTTTGACTCCTCACGCTCCTCTTCCCAGCGCCGCACCCCTCGGGGCGAGGGGTGCGGGTCCGGACCCTGGACCCTGCCCGAGGGGCGAGGAGGGAAGAGAAATCCGCACTTGTGCCCCTCTCTTTGCCCCCATCCGAGAGCATCTCCTGGGGCAGGGTGGCAAGCGGGAACCTCTCCTCCCTGCCTGCAGGATCTGAGCCCCGAGCCAGGTGTATTTTCTGATCAGGAGTGCCTGGTCTGAGTCTCCTAAGCGAGATGGAAAGTGCCAAAAAAGTAACTCAGTTATTCTGAACAATTTCCTCCCCCCCGTCTCTGGTGATCCCCCCATGGATCCCATGCTCCTTAAGGATGGAGTACGACACCTGGAAGCCGGGGGTGGGACTCTGACTGGCAGTGCCAGAGCTGCGGTCTCCTCGTTCTCCATCCTGCCCGGGCGATGAGAGCCCTGCCTGGTGAGCCTTTCGCTGAATTCATTAGGACTGGAAGTCTGCCGGCTCGGGAGCAAACTTTATCATAGACACCTCATCGAGAACTTGAAGTAATGTTATGAAAGAATGAAAAATACATTTGGGAGCTGCCTGGAAACTGAAGTACATTTTGATTTAACTTACATTAACAGAAACCTAATGTAGAAGTGAAGGGATCTAACAAAACCATTAATAATTTAAAAATAATTACAGATAGTCTATCCTTACTATTCATAACCACTCAACATTTTAGACAAAGAAAGCTGAATATTCTTCGTGGGAGAATGATGTGAGCAGACTGCTAAGCAGGAGCCGTCCAGCTCACACTGCCTTCCCTCTGCTCACATACACTGCACATTCCCCACAGACCCAGGACACCATTCCAAAACTGCTTTTCCAAGAGGGAGGGTGGACGTGGAGGCACGGCCTGTCTTTGTACAGGGCTTTTTGGCATTCATTTTAGCACAGATTTCACTCCTTCCTCTTTGTTGGAGCTGCTGTTTGAGGTGGGCCCAGTGTGGCAGGGGAGACCAAGAACACTCCTATGCCTCCTCTGGCTCTTCCAAGGCTCTTCCAGCCTTGGAGACATCAGGAAAGGCCTTTTCTGTCCATAGTCACCAATGGCAATGGTGACTCTCCTACCTCCTGTTCTGTGTCATCCAGCTGGTATCAGCACGGCAATCACCTGCTTGGCTCGCCATGGTGCTATACAAAAGTTATTTTTAATACATTCATCTTAATTCAAGTTTCCACTGTAGGCTTTATGCTCAAGGGTCGTGAGTGTCCTGCAAGGCTGTGGTTTTGCCTGTATTTCTGATTGTTTGAGTTTGGGTTTGGTTTTTTTTTAGATATACCTGCTGTCCAAACACTGTAAAATCAGAGCAGCTGGATACGCAGCAAACTTCACTGTTCTTCCTTACAGATCAAGACAAAATTGTAAAGAGGGAAATTTAGACATAAAGTGGCTTCTAAAGGAAAAGAAACACTGGATAATACAAAGTAGATAAATTCAGATGTAACTCTCACAGGAACACAGGAACCCACCTTATAAATAATCTCACAGGTGGAAGCCCTCCCTAACCTCATCCCCAGCTCCTACTTGTATTGAAAACATTAAGACCTCATGGATCATTAAAAAAAATATCCTATATATCACACTGTGAATGTCCTTGGGACTCTACTCTTGCTGATTTAGACAAAACCCTGGTATCTTAGATTAGCCTTCATTAATTATTTTCATTAATTCCCCTTGTTATAGATGTATTATCACAAATCATATTCCAAACACATTCCCTAATTAAGCATGAAATTCCTCTCTCCCTCCCTCCTTCCCTGTGTACGCCATTTAACTGGAGCAATGAGGACACGTGTGTTCAGCCTGGTGCCTGGAGGCTGGTGCCAGACACTCGGTGCAACGAAAGATGGTGCTTGCATTTCAGATACCTTTCAGGGCTTGCTCTGACTTAGGGAAAATGTTGTGGTGTTCAATTTGACCACCCAGCATGGGGGCACATCCTCAGCTCAGAGCTCTTAGCCCTCGTAAATTTTCAGTGTCTTCCATCTACTTCTTCAGTGTTTTTAAGAAAAATATGATTTGCTTTTCACTCCCTTCCACTGTGCAAGGTCTGATCTCTTTGCGTGTCCCCAGGATTCACCAGGCAGCCTTCTCCTTCCAGCCTGCAAGTAAAAACTGTGACAGTTGATATCCATTGGAAAAGGTGATAAAATCCTCGTGTTTCTGAGCAAGCACAGTTGTGTCACTGAGTTAGTGTTGTACCTCTGAGCCATTAAATTGTGTGTTAAAATACTTATTTAGGGAGACAGGATCATGTGGCCTGTGGTATTTGATGTGTGCCACGCCACAGACTGTGGGACTGCTTTCACAGTCTCCATAGTTTTGGTGAGTTCTGGCATGGACTCATCCTCCACCATGAATGGGTGGTGGAAAATGCCTGGGAATTATTTTGGTTTCTCCCTTTGATTCAATATTCAGACGATCAGAGCATGGTGGGACTGGAATCTGACTGGTGGGAAGCCCCACTAGGACCAGCATCTCCCAGAAATATCAGATGAATGCTGGAGCATCCATCCCTGCAACGCTGTGCTCAGACCTAGTCTCCTTGAAAACCAGGCTTTAACTCCCAGTAGATAAATCTGTGCATAACAGCAATGATAGTGTTGGGGGGTGTCCACCTTACATGTGGGCTAAGCTTTATTCAAAGCTAATCATAAATCCTCTTCATTTTGTATGGGTTAAAATTCAGCAGAAATGCTTTCCACCTTTTGTACAACCTCCTGGCACACATCAAAGCCCTTTCCTTCCCACACAGAGCATGGGCAGGCATCCACCTGTGCTCTCTATCCCTTTTTATAAATGAAGGATTGCACGTTTGGAAGACTGTTAATATAATGAAATCAAGTTGTGAAACGCATCTGCAGCTGGCATCAACATTTCCTGTTGGAAGCAGAGGGTTAGGACTGTGTTATCACGTGTCTTCCCCAGTCCTGAGACAGCCATCGAATTCCAGTGAAATCTCTTACAAAGGCAATCAAGACGATCAATGGGAGTTTTGCCAGGAACATCAAAGCTTATTAAATGGTTCTGTGTTAAGAACTGCAAACACACAGGCACGCAGGAAAGAAGACAGCTCAGAAAATGGGACTGTGAAGGTAAGGAAAAATTGAAAAAAGAAAAAAATATCATGCCCAGGAAAAAAAAATGCAGGAGATTAATAATTGACAGATGTATGTACAGCCAATCCAAAGCAGAGTTTAAAATGCAGACAGCTCAGTCCATAGCATGTAACACAAACTTCTGTAGAGGCATTTACTCACAACAGCTTCTACCCACACATGTACTTTATTTTGTTGAATTGGAGTGAACTAAATTCATGCTTAACTGCTTTATTGTTTGTTTTGACAGGGGAGACCTGGGACAACCCAAAGATGCTGTCATTTGAAACCTTTCAAATCATCAAGCTGCATGTGTGTGACTCTGTGTCTGTTGCTGTGTATATATAGGAAACGTAGAATCAAGTAATATTTTTCCCTGTTAATCCCTTAGCAGTTCTGTTGCCTGGTAGGTGGCCTGACATGGTGAGCTTACTCGAGTAAAATGCATTTTGCTTTCCTTGTTTAGGCCAGCATGTTTGCTTGGGCAAGTGAATTTGTTGCTGCACACCCATGAGATGAGGAAACACTTCCTAACAGATCCCAGCATCCCTGTTTTTCCCAGTGACCTGGGCTCCCAGTGCGCTCGCCTGCCTCTGAAAATGTTCCCGCTGGGTCCAGACACTCTAGCCCGAAGTAGGGCAAAATGGTGGGGAGGTTTTTTGGCCTTTTGTGGTGGTTTTTTTTAGTTCGTTTGCGTGGATAATTAGGTTTTTTATTAAGGGTAGAGTTTCCGGTTTTTTTTGCTTGATATAATTTTTAATAATGTTCGTGCCTATTTCCGAATGAGGAGGTTGCATCCGAAGAAGCTTTTACAATCATTTGAGGTTGTCTGCTGTAAGTGCTGACAGCTGTGCGATGGCTTTTAGTGAGGGGGGATGCACTCGGCAGCGCCTTGCTTGGAATCGGGCGGGGTCCCNGGAGGGGAGGGGAGGGGAGAGGAAGGTGGGATGGGATGCGCCCCGCCCCGCCCCCCCTCCATCTATATAAACACAGCTGGGGCAATCCGGAAATCAAATGTAGTTTGTGGTAGTGAGTGGAAAGTTTGGAGGGATTTGTTTTGCGTTTGTTTTGCTTTGCTGTTTGTGGGGTTTTTTTTTTTCCCGGCCCTTCTCTTTCTCCCTTTTATCCCTCTGTGGTCCAGGTGATACTTTAGGGCCACGGGGGGCCAGCAACAGCCAGAGCTCAACTATGTTCCCATGACCCTGGGGAGCCCTGAAAGTTTGCTCTGGGAAGGATGCTTCCAGAGGATTGGGCTGGTGTTGGCATCTTCTTGCTGCCTGGCCCTACTGCCTGTTTCTAGGGAATTGGGAAAGTTCCTCTCCTCAACCAGAACCAAAAGCAAATCCTCCTTCAGGTGCCCAGCAGAGTGTTGGGACTCACCTACTGCAAGGATCATGCAAGAGGTATATCTTGGAATGGAATGTGGTTGGGCTCTTACTTCACATCTCTCCAACACCTGATGCCCTTCCATGTCCCCAGGAGGATGTTCCATGACATGTCACAGTATTTTGCTGGGCTTGTGTCAAGTGTGAAGGAAGGTTTTTGCTCAGAATCCTTAAAGATAGACCAGAAAAGTTCAGGAAGCTGACAAGTAAGGGTTACACACCTGGAGGTCAAAGCCACTGAAGTTAATCAATTAGCAAGGCCCAGCTGTTTTAGATACTAAAAGGTGGTCAGAGAAAAACCCAGAAGAGGTGGGTAGAAAGAATATCTTCCTGCAGGCAAGGGAGGGAAAGGAAATTATGAAAAGAGTTTTGCTCTATTTGATTCACAGTTGTGCTTCAACTGTGGGAGGGAGCCTGGCTTGGGAAGGGAGGCAGACAGAGATGGTTTGGGAGCTGCTGCAAAGGTCAGAGGACTTGTGTGGGGTTTGATGTTCAATATTCATACAGCTGTGTTTTAGCAGGGTGAGCTCTCCACACATGGCTGTCGTTTTCACAATCTTGTAGATAAGCTGTGTCAGCACAGCTTTTATAAATCCCATTTTTACCAAAGATTTATGATGTAGCTGTAAATGTGTGCTCTGGACTGGTATCTTCTATAGAGGATTTTAGTGAGGAATCTTATTTTTATAGGGTTAGTGCATTTATTTTCCATGCCTAAGATACACGATGAAAAATGTAATTTATAATGTGGCATAATAAAAATGGATGATGTTGCAGGGGAGAGCAGACTTTCTTCTATACCTGCACAATATATCTTTTTGGTAACATTTTGACAATGATTTTACACATGCATTGAGGTGGTGACAGTGGGTTAGGCAACAGAAGGAGCTGCTGTGTCAACCTTGACCCCAATCAAGACAACTATCCATGTATAAAGAAGTCAAGCTGGTTAAAGAGGGAGGGAAGAAACATTAGTTCAGCAAAGGTACATGACTGGATTTTGCTTTTATTTATTCCATTTTAAGTCAGAAAAAAGCTGAGTGAATTGAAAGCATCTTTGCTGCATTAATACATGTGTGAATGCTCCAAACATTTCAGTGTTCTTTAAAAATTCAGCCAGACCTGGGAATAGCTGGGTAGCTTTCTTCTGAGAACTGAGATGTGCTGTTCTTCGACAAGACTATCTGTTTTAAAGAAGCAGTCCAATGTTCCATTTGCCTTCAAAGTGGGTTGCAATTCACTATTTGAGTTTGTGTGGTGTTGCCTTACCTGTTGTAAGGTAAGATTTCATTGCAACAATCAACTTTTTTTGTTTTTCCCCGTGAACTGAGCTGTTCTATGAAAAATGGTGGAAAACAGATCTCTGTATCTGTATGAACAATTGCTCGTTTTCCTTGAACTCAGGGACTTAAGGTGCCACTGGTTCTGCAGAGCAAAAACCATGGAAATGAAAGATAAAAGCAGGACTGGTGTATTTTTGGTGGGCAAAGCTCCTGCCAAGTCAAAGACCAGCTGTCAAATCAGAGTTTGAGCTGAACCTAGAGGAGAGACAAACTGTACTAGTAGTACTAAAACTAAGGAACTGCTAAGTGTAATCTGCAGTTTTATTTTGGTGGGGAAGCTTGCTTGTTATTTTTTGTTTATTTTTCCTGTTAAAGAAATTGCTGACAAACCAGAGACTACATGAACTTGGTCCTTCAGTGTATGCACACAGTTACTTCTTGAAATCATCATCCTTCTATGTTATGCAAGCAGAAATTCCTATGTAAGTAAGCACTTCCCTAGTTTGTTAGTAAATGTATGTATGAATTGGACCTTAAATCCTATACTGGTCCCCATCAAAATATTAAGATTTCAGGTTATAGCATTGCTCAAGTTACAGCTGTAACATCATTTTTTGAAGCTTTTCCAGTAGTAAAACAACCTACCCCCATGTATAGGTTAACAAAGAACTTATTTCAGGTTTTGTGATGTAATTTCCAACTCTTCTCTTCCCCCTTTGATAGTTTGTCAAAGTAGGAGCACGGAAGAGGGAACATCCCCTTTTAGATAAATCACCCCAAACAGTTTTGCACAGGCCATAAATGAGAAATTTGGCCTTAATCTGAAAGAGCAACTTTGTCTTTATGATAATCTTTTAGATTGCTAAAATTTTGCTGTTGAGAACTTGCTTGAAGTCTACCAATAGTTTATGCTTATGTGCAAATAGCTTTTTTTTTTTTTTTTTCAATCTGCTCCTGATTGCTATAATCTGTCATGAAACGTGAGAGCAGCATTTTAAAGCAGGTAGAGGATGGTGGGATCACAGGTGATGGCAGTGCAGGATGTGAGCAGGAAGCAGATGCCTTCTGAGGGTAACTTTTGTTATTTAGAAAGGTTTGTGTTTCATAGGAAAAGCAGCAGATGACAGAGAGTACTTGGTGTGAAAGTAAACCACTGCTTCTTCAGGATGAAGGCTTTTGTTCCTCTGGTGTAGTGAAAGCAAGTGCTGAAAGAGTGGGGTTTTTGAACTTTTTGTAAATCCTTGAGTCTGCAGAAGGAAAATCTTCCTGCAGGATTGGTCCAAGGTATGGAATAAGGACATTCAAGAACTGGGGACTGATGCTTACCACCTTCTACCTCTGGTCTCAATCACTCCTCTGACTTGCTGATCCAAAAATCCCATGCCCATCACCAAAACAAAGTGAAATAGGGGAGGGCTGTAGAAACATGAAAATCTAAGCAAGAATTTAAAAAATACATCCTGATGAGTGGCTGGGATGAGGGTAAGGAACAGAGTATACCCATGGCACCTGGATGCTCCAGTCCTGAGCATCAGGGAGAAAGGGGAGGTCCCGGCAGGCCACGGATACAGGCAGGGGGTGAGGGTGCTTACTGCTCCTGTGAGCTGCCAGGACCTTGTGAGGAGGGTGAGCTGTCAAGCAGGAGGAGGAGTTTGCTGTGGATTAACGTGGTGGCTCTGTTATCATAAACTCAGCTGGAAGTGAGGGAGGTCTGGGGTTTGCATAACTGCAAGGGACAATCCTGAGTGAACGTGTTGGGTGTTCAGGCTCAGTCTGTCACACACCCAGACTGTGGGTGGTTGGAGTCTGCAATTTTTAGAAGCAATTAACACAAGGGAAAAACCCCTCTGACTTGGTGAGGTGAAGCAAATATACATTTCAGTGCTAATTCAAAAGATTTTTTTGTCTTTGTGCTTAGCTAATGCAGTTCAGGAATTTTCTTTTTTTTCTCAATTGGAATTGAATCAAGATTTTAATCCCATTTATTTCAAGATCATGCTTCAGAGAATCCAAAACAAAAATGCTGTGGCTACTGACTGATAAACAATGGGTTCAGGGTTTAGAAATCAGCCTGATATCTGTTTCTGTTTGAAGTTTCTGACTGGCTCCAAGTTTTGGAAAGTTCAGACTTCCTAGGCCCAGCTGCCATCCAGCCTGGTAACCACCACAAACTCATTTTTCCTGTTGTTACTCTGTCATGTTCAGTGAGAGTCTGACTGCAAACAGCCGAAATCAGATACTAATTCCCTGTGTGTGGGGCATGCTGCAGTCTTATGTCCTGTTGGTCTTGGAGTGAATTGAATGCAGGAGGTTTGGCACTAGGTGGACTTGATAATTCTGATTTTTATAAGAAGCTGACCAGCAAATGTCAGTGGAGGACAGCTCCTCTTAATTATTTTAAATCATCAAGCAGCTTTAGTCACGAGGGTGACACAAGCATGAGGCTGCCTGCTCTTTTCTGTGCAGGACTGGGTCCTGGCAGAGCCCATCCCTGGCCCCTGGAGCTCAGCTGTGGGATGGTGCTGAGCTGCCAGCTCTTTCAGAGTGCCTGCTGTCCTCTGGTGCACATTTACATGCTGAGGAGCACAAGTGCTGGCTTCTGGCTGGGATCTTCAGAGTCTGCTACGACACCAATAAGTAAAAGTTAATTGCAAATTTATTTCCACATAGCAAAAAGGGAAAAACACTTGGGGCCAGTATCCTTTAAAGAAAAAGGGAGGAAAAGCCTGTTCTACACCCATTTGATTAACCTGTGCTGTTAATCACTGCCAGGTTTATGAACCTCTATTATAAACTTGTTACTCTAAGGGGTTTCAGTTCAGTGATTGAAAAACAGCTTTAGGGCCTGGGTAGGTAAGAGTAGCAAGAAGTACAAGTAGCAGCACTGAGCCTTTGAAGAGGTGTATAAATAATTAGCAACATATTTCATGTGGACTCTTTAGTCAAGATATCCTGTCAGACCTGGGATTTTATCACAACATGACAAAAATGTAGAAAGAGCTCTATACTTATTCCAGCATAACAGTGTTGATATCTAAAATAATTTGCTGCATTAGAAGCTATTTTAGGTCACAGGTAACAGCTCTGAACTGCTCTATCTGCCGAGGCTTCTTCAGAAAGCAGGTTTCTGAAAGGTTCTTTACACTCTTGTCTTTTGAATTTTTAGATACTTACTTCATGGTTGCAAAACATACAACGTAGGTAAAAACCTGAACTGCATCTTAATAAAGCAAAATGATGAATAAATAGTAACCCGTGCAACTTCAGGAGGTGGAGGGTAATACAGCAGGTAAAATAGAAAGCAAAGGTGGGAACTTCTCAAAGCTCTCCAGTGGGTGGGGGAACCACAAACAACCTCTAGGACACATCCTGCCATACACATCTCTGCCCAGGATGAAACCAGATGATCTTCAAGGTCCCCTTCCAACTCAAACCATTCCATGATTCTGTGATACCCATGTATCTCACTCAAAGGTGACAAAAACGTTCTTCTTATTAGTAAACAATAAGCACAAAGCCTAATGAAAAATACCTGTCTGGAAGCTGATGGTATTGCAAGAGTCTTACATACCAAGCCCAACACTGGTTAATCATAGTTTGGTTTAGCATCATTCTAATAGGTTTGTTGTTTATTCTGTTGTTTTGGTTTTTGGGTTTTTTTTTCCTGTTTATGTGGAAAACCAATTTGCTTTTTTAGGGCAATTCCTTCTGCTCTCCCATTTTCAAACACTAATCACGATTTTTGAGGAACAGCTCCATTCCTTGCATATGGCTTTGCTCACTCCTACCAGGAGGAGCTCATGGGTTTTAGTGTGAGTCTTGTCCAAGGAAGAATTAATTTAATGCACTCAACATCACCCAGCACGTGCTGTTTTGTATGGGGCTCCTGTGAGCAATCCCTGCACTCAGATGCAGAGGTTATTTTAGCAGAAGTGTGCTGGTCTCAGATCCTTTCAGAAATGCTAATGGGACTTCCATGAGGTCAGGACTTTGAATTTGGAAACTAGTGCCAGGATTAACTTCAGTTGTCTAGAGTACCTTCTCTATTAACCTGAATAGAATCAAGATTTTACTCTTTGCTTTTTCAACCAAGGCTTTCTGCTCAGCTTTGAAGTCTGAAAGAATAAATCAGCTTCAAAGAGTGAACTTCATTTTTTTTTTTACCTGCAGTTCAAATGTTTGGGCTGAGTGGTGGTAATCTAAGTGCAAGACCACAGGTCAGTGAATTTCTAAGTCGTGGGCATGAGGCATCTTCTATCCCTTCTACTTGCTTCAGGAATTACACAAAGCTGTTTAAATAACTACAGTTAGGTTTTTAAATCACTTTAGCAGTTGTATGTATTTGTATTTTAGGAGACTAGAGCTTAGGCACCAGGCAAAACATCCAGATAGATACAAAGACAGCTTTTCTCCTTAAAAAAGCTCATCCTTCCCATCCTGATTTTAACCTGGAAGAAAAGCTGTAGAAATCCATGGGCATTACCAAGGCAAAGCATGTGACGGAAAAATCAGGTCTGTATTTTTTGGTCTAGCTTCAGTCTTGTCTGCTGGAAGCTGACATTGACTTGTGTATTTCATATCCCCCCTGTCAGACTGGCTTATTTGGTAGCCACCTCTGTGGTGAGTTTGGGTGTTATTTCCACAGTAGCCCACAGGGCAAGCATTACCCTTGACAAGTGAGTGGAGGCAGTGCCACTCAGCCATTACTTTTTAATATGCTAACCAGGGAAATGAGCCTTTTAAGTGCCTGACTTGCAGGAGGTCATCATTAGTCTGTCAAGGTATTCCTTTGCTGCCATCTTCTATAAATGTATTTGATATGGCAACTCCCAGTTATGCTGTTTTGAGCAGACAAGACGTACTGTTTATGAAAACAGACTTCTTAAAAGCAAGCTGTGGTGGCGGGTAAAGGAGGAGAGGTTGTTTACAATATTTTAAGCCAAACGGTTCCTTTGGCAGGAGGTTTTCTGTAACAAGTGAGAACAACAAGAATTAGCTCTCTCAGCACTTCAACAAGCAGAGATTTTTGTCTGTAATGAGAAGAATGAGACTTGTTTGACATAAACTACAAAACAACACAGCAAAGATGAAGAAGGAGGGCAGAAATACATTACTGAAGGTGAGAAGAAACAACTACACTGCTCTACTGTGAATTCAAGATTCTTGCTCATTATAATGTATAATTACAGCTGGCATCATTCCAGAGGAGGGGTTGAAAGAAGGTAGGTCTTACCAACTGTGCTAAATCCTGCTGGGGAACTGACCACAGCAGCATCCCACCTGAGTTTGTGTAATCCAAAAAGATTCCTGTTTTATTCTTCTGTACCAGGTCCTTCTTTATGCAGATATGCAAATTCTCTTTGGACTCCTGAGATTTGAAAACTGATTAGAATTTTTATGTTCCTTCGTTAAGGGTAAAAATAGGCTATCCCAAGATAGATAGCCCCCCAAATTATATACTGATCTGAGAAAATGGGAATAGCTTACTTTTGCCATTAAATGAATAACTTCTTTCAGCAACCGTAGCTTGGCTGTGCCTCTTCTGAAGTCTTTCCTGTCTTTCTGAAATTTTTAGCTGTTTAGTGATAAATTTGGAGAAAAGGAGGCTCAGGGGAGACCTTACCACTCTCCATGCTCCCTGAAAGAAGGTTGCAGCCAAATAGGGGTGAGTTTCTTCTCCCAGGTAACAAGCGACTGGACAGAGAAAATGGCTTCAGGTTGCACCAGAGGAGATTTAGGTTGGATATTCGGGAAAATTTCTTCTCCAAGAGTGTTGTCAGACATTGGAGCAGGCTGCCTAGGGTACTGGTAGAGCCACCATCCCTGGAGGTATTTAAAAGATGTGTAAATGTTACACTTAGGGACATGTTTTAGTGATGGACCTGGCAGTGCTGGGTTAATGGTTGGACCTGATCCTAAAGGTATTTTCCAGCCTAAATAATTTAGTGATTCCATGATTCTAATTCTTATCTGTGCAGCTTTCCTTCTGTTTGGACACAACTGTGTGCTGCTTATTAATATTTCATTTGTTCACATGCACGCTGCTAAGAGTGGTGCTTATCTATGCATAAAAAGGCTATTAATAACTGATCCTGTGTGTACCTATTATTTGCCAGCATCTTATTACAGAAGCAATTCTTTTTGCCCAATTCCACCCTGGTGCTAGAGGCTCCACCTACTTATGCTTATATGATCTCCATGCCAGCCCAGAATTTTTTGATGATGTGTATGAGAATAGCTAAGAAAACCAAGATGTTTTAAGACTCTTAAAGGATCTTAAAGCAACAAAATAATTTTTAAAAGAGTTTAAGAATAATTATTTGGAACTATTTATTCCTGTCATTTCCAATTGGCAATGCTATTTTCTTCACTAGAGATGCCTGGGGAAGGTAAAAATAGGTGCTAAAGCCAAAGGGGTGTGCATTTCACTTTATTTTACCTACAGTCTTTGGTTTAGACCCTGGTCCATTATGAAGCCATAAAAGGGTTAATGGGATTGTAATCAAAGATGCAAAAGAAGGTTAGGTCTGCTAAACAAGCAAACGAAAAAGATAATTATGTTGAAGTAAAGGTTTATGGGGTTATTCCTATTTATAGAGGAGAAAACCATGCATGTCATGTGTGAGCATCTAGATATATGTTTTAAAAATGAGATATATATGGTCCACTGGATTTTATTTTTTGTGTATATGATAAAAGATTTATTAAATCAGCAAGAGGAAAATTAAGAGAGTTCTTGCAATTTCAGGTCTGTGGTGCCAGTTTGGAAAACAGGGTATCTTTTTGTTGTTGTTGGATGTTTTCCCCCTCAACACTGGTATGAACTTTATTTAAACCAGGTGCCCATGTGTTTACATAGAAAGACAAATAGTCTGTTTGTTTCAGCAGCTGTTCAACAAGCCACCAGCACAATCAATTAGATTAATCCCAGGAAATAAAACTTGAAATAAAGATGATATCTGAAATCATTTTTATTCATGGTTAGAGACCATGCAGATTCTTTTGACAAGTTGAAAAATCTTATGGGTGATGTTGAAAACTTCAATGTACAAGTGCTAATTCAATTTGAGGGCAAAAAAAAAACCTGTCTTGATAGAATGGTTTCTGTAGAGATATTACTAGAATAGCAAACCCCCAAGCAATACAAAGGCAGCCTGAGTATTGTATGCTCATTACCTGAATTTTCAAACACTTAACAACTGTGAAAAGTATGAATATGCAAAGCATCCAGACTCTGACCAACATTTTCCTTTTTCCCTTCTGTTCCTGGAATGAAAAAGCCAGTGGTTTATGTCAGTGCATATATCTATGTCTGCCATTAGCTCAATTTAAAGTTGCATATCATATAAGGTCACAGGTCTCTAACTCAGCAGAGCATTTAAGTAAATCAGCCTCTTCACCAGCTGCAGCACCTGAAATATGTGTGTGAGTGCTCTGTTGAACTGGGGCTAAAATTTCAGCTCTTCTGTCTTCACAGCTGTTCTGCAGGGGGATAAAAGGTGGACCTTGCATAGACAGCGTGATATTAAGAATTTATGGAATCACAACAGTGGAGATTTAAAAATGCTAAAATGAGAATGAATTTTTGCCTTTAATGGTGAGGATCCTAAATACTCTTCTCTAGAAGAAAAGACAGAAAAGAGAGACTTATGCTGAATGTCTTATATGAGGGAATGGTTTGAATAAGAATTGCCATCCCATGTGGAAGACCCCTTGACCTCCATGAGGATTTCAGGGACTTACTGCCAGGTTGAGTCTGAAGGCTGCAAAGGCAGTGTTAATTTGCCTAATTTTAAGTTCTGGGCCAGATCATGCAAGCTCTTGTTTGCATATCTAGTCCATTATGTCTGAATATTTTGTGGCAGCATTTTATGACAGATAGCATATCAGCCCTGATGTTGTAACTGGAAATGAGAAATACCACAAAATGCACATCACACTTATGCTGGCATTGTTGCCTGACCCTGATCTTTTGCTTTTTCTCTCGTGAGCAGTGCCACAAAATATTGATAGGCAAAAAAAGCCCCTGAGATTTCTGTGCAAGATTTGGAGTCCTGTGCTTACTGATGAATGCTAAAAGCTTTAACATCTAATTTTGAACAAGAGTCCGTGGTTTTTTTCAAAAGCTAAAATCATGTTGCTATAAAGGACATCAGTCTGTGCAGGTTAAGGCTTACAGGTCAATAACAAATCTGTTTATATTAGATTGTCTCTCAAATCTAAGAAAAACGCATGCTAAAAATTAAAAAGCTGAAAAATTGTGCATAAAAAAGTAGTTGAAGCACAATGAATTATTTTGTTTTTTTTACAGAATAAGTTTTTGTTCTGTACAGGTATTAAAGGATTTACTCTGGGCAGGCATAAAAGGATTTATGTTTTCCCATTATAGTTTTAGTCTTTCTCTTCCTTGCTAATTCTTGCTGGTGCTGTTTGTGACTTCTCAGCTGCTTGACTTCCTTGATCACGGAATCATTTTGGTTGGAAAAGACCTCTAAGATCATCCAGTCCAACTGTTCCCCCAGCACTGCCAAGCCCACCACTAAACCATGGCCCTAAGTGCCACTTCTACATGTCTTTTTAAATACCTCCAGGGATGGTGACTCCACCACTTCCCTGGGCAGCCTGTTCCAGTGCTTGGCAACACTTTTGGCGAAGAAATTTTTCCTAATATCCAATCTCAGCCTCCCCTGACACAACCTGAGGCCATTTCCTCTTGTCACTTGGGAGATGAGATTGACCCTCACCTGGCTACAACCTCCTTTCAGGTAGCTGTAGAGGGTGGCAAGTAGATAAATATTCGAGGTTATGACAAAATTTTTGGGAACAGCTGTATTTTCTCCAGGCTCCCAAAGTCCTGTGGATGTTGACATTGATGGGACAAGTTAGAGCATGTGTTTGCACCTTCTGTTCAGTCTGAATGCTCCTGTTGTCCTTCTGTGGAAAGCAAGAGGCCAGTTGAGCACCATGGGGTTGTGTTTTATTGTGGAGAGAGGTGGTGATGTGCCCTGGGAGCTGAAAAATGCTTCCTGGTCCTTGGCGTACACTAAATTATGGTGGAGGGGGAATGTCACTGCAGTCTGGAAGCATGTCTGGGATTTGAAATGAGACTTGCTAAAAGCACAGCTGCTTGCTCCAGCATCTCCATAGTGAATTTTCTCAATGGAAATTTTTTACTGGAATTTTTCATGTCTCTGTAACTTTAATCTAAAATGTGAAAAGCTGTTCAAGTTTCTGCTTAAATGTTGTCTAAAAAATGTGTCCACCTACTTGTCCATTGTAAATGCACAATAATGTGTATTAGCAAGCACATACACATTTTACTGAGGTCAAGAAATCAGGTTATGAGAAAAGAAATCTGGTGGCTTTGGAGCACTAAACAATTTGTAGAGAAAATCATCTGGTGAGTGAAAAGCATGGGGGAGGAATGGTGTTACTTTTATGTGCCCAAGGTTCAGAGCATGACTCAGTCTTGACTATGGTGAGCACTGCTGACTACTGACAGGGCTTTAAGGTTTTAGCTGTTGTGTGGCTTCCTAGCTGAGAAATGACAAGTAAAAGGAGTAGTAATCAATATGCTGCTGCTTTCTGGAGTTGTACACATTTCCTAATAATTCCAATTTCTGTATGGCTGTCATTGCTAAAGATGACCATGAAAAAAAAAAGGGGCTTGTGAGAATAAATGAAGCATCCTATTGCTTCAGACTCTGCTCTGACTTGTGCAAAGTGACTTGGTATTAACTCTGTAGCTTTCCTTTTGCATAAGAAGGCTGGCTCTGTACTTTGGAATGCTGAATAGAAAATTAAAAATGCAGGCCAGTCTTCGGGAACATTTTACTTACTGTTTTAATAAACTTTTGTTTATGCCTAGAGGTGCCATTAAATTACCAGCCAGACATTAATATACAGTACACAAGGGATCTTGTATATAAGCAATGATTATTACTGTGTGACTCAGACGGAGCTTGCTGTGCACCCAGAGAGCTGCTGGACGGGAGGTGAAGAGGGAATACCTGTCTGGATAGGGAGTAATGCTGCTTAGGCAGTACTGGATGTGCCAGTGGTTGGGCATGTTTAGAGGAAAGCCATTTTCCCAGAGCAGGAGCATGACTCGAGGGGACAGTGATCTGTCATGGTAGAAACACCTCTGCTTTGTTTCACAGAATAACAGAAGGCAAGCACATGGTGTGGATGAGCCTGGAGCTGAAGGTACTAAGCAATTTTAAGCCAATGATTACTCTGGAGCCCCTTAAAAACGACACTTATCCCCCCACCAAGCATCTGCTTCAGCTTCTGATTCTGGCTGTGCAGGGATGCTGGAAATGGTTAATTCCAAACATGGCTTTCTTTCTATGCCACTGTCTCCAGAGTGAGAACAGCACTTACAGAAGCAAAGACTGTAAGAAGGAGCTGGAGTTAAATGTGGGCTATGGACACCACACTGGAAAGCCTCTGAGTAACAGGGTGGAGAGGTAAAATCAGGGTGATGTGCCTTGCTGCAGGTCTTGTGATTGCCTCCTTCCACAGACAGGTGAAACTTCAAATGCAGGATTGCAGGAGCACTGTAAGTTCATCTAGAAGGAAGAAATTCAAAATCCCTCCAGCTCCTGGAAAAATGTATGCCAATTAATTCTGAGTTGGGATTTTCCTTTACATTTGATCTACTTAAGAATGCACCACAAGGAAAGCTTCCTATGAGGAAAGCTTAGAAATGCTCTCAGGGAAAAGGCACCATCGTAACTCTCCCACTTCCTAAAGGGATCAGGGTAGAGCTCTGCTTAATGCACATCCTCTAAAGGAAATATAAGGCTCTACCTAATACAGTCTCTTTAGGTTCTGCTGAAATAAACCCCAACCAAATGATCCCTCCCCATGTCTGCGCTAACTTCCCTACTGTGCTTGCTGACTGACTTGTACCTACTAAAAAAATAAATTAATTCCTTCCCTTACTTGTTGCATCTCAAGGCTGTGGCATTAAAGCTGCATACATGGAAGGGAATGGGGAAGATTGGACGAGACTTGTGAAATGAACAATACAAAATCACCCAGGGATAACTTGTGTGGCATAAGCTGGATAGATGTCAGCAGGCCATAGTGCTGCCTGGAAGTCTTTGTCAAGCCCTGATTATGTTGTAGGAATATTTCAGTTTCACAAAAGAATAATTATTTGCTTTCTCTGGGAACAGGAAAGAGAAGGCAGAATGTCCCAGGAGCAGACCTATTCAGCAATGTCCTGGTACAGGTGTGAGGCAGATGCTGAACATGAGAGAAGGGAGGATGAGAGGGTTTAGCAGCTCTGTAGGCTGTGTCAAAAAGCAAGTGGTGGATGTTTGAGCCCTGGATGTAACAGAGGAGCAAAAGTCTTGCCTCCTGTTAGTGAAGCAGCAGTAAGGGAAATGAATTCACAGTGCAAGGAGAGCAGCAGGACAGTAGGCTTGGATCGAAATGGCTTTCCTTCAGGCTCTATCCCTCATATGCTCTTTACTTCGGGATAGTTTGGACCTCAAGTGTCACTTTAATCCTCTGCTCCTCTGCCATCTCTTTCTCATTGTTTAAATAAACGATTTGGGCTGGACACTTCTGGAATAACAACTACATCCAAAACTTCCATCAGACAGTGCTGACTTCATGATTTGCATCTGATTAACTGCCAAAGAACCGAGGCAGTCATGTTTTCCTTCTATTTGGTGGTTGGAGGGGTTGTGTTTGTTTCTGTGGTTTTGTTTTCCATTTATGTCATTATTTGCCAGCAAAACACAATTGTGTCCTTTGTTTTAGTTCAGCTTTATTCCCTTGTCCTCATGTGATACCGTTTTAGGCACAAAGCGTCCCAGTTTTTTTAATACTTCATAACTTATTAATGCTGCAGATTGTGGGATGAAGACTTGTCAGCAACCTCATTTTTTATGTATTGACAGATAAAATATCTGATTTGTTATTTGATAGCTTTTAAAGGATTTCTTCCTCTCTGGTTATATTTTTCCTAATTATTTAGCATATTTCCCTGTAGCTTATCTTCCTTCCTGGCTCCGCTTTTTTTTTTTTTTTTTGTTTTCTTTTGCATCTGCTTTATCATTTGACATTTTTTCACTCAAATGTGAACCTGATCAACATCAGACATAGCAGAGCCCATCTCAATATGCTCACCTGCCTGTCTAGGAGAGGATGTGTGGAAACATTCCTCTCAGGACTGACATACACAGCACTTGGAAGCACTCAGTGTTCCTGTGACATCACTTCCTAGTCCATTTTAAATCAAGGCCAGATAGGCTGGGATCAAATGAATGTTTTGCAAATAGTGTGGAATTTACTTCAATGCAGGTCAAGTTATGTGTCTGTAAGATTCCTGTGGAATGCACTTAGCTTTTCTCCAGACTGATGGAGCCTGTCCTGTGGTGAAGAAAGGACACAGCAATGACCTGCAAAGATCCACGAGGTGTAACAACAGGTGCCATTATTAACATGAAGCCAAACTGACAAATCTCAGAAGTGTACAGCCTGCTCTGGCATTCTCCCTCAGGGAAGCTGGTGAATTGGCCCCATTTCTTTGAATCTCCAAACTCTTTAGTAATATTAAAATCAAATGGGACAGATGCAAGACAAATAAGGCTCTACCTTTTTCTATCTAAGAGAATACAGAATTTGGAGCATGGCCTGTCCTTCCTCTTGGACATTCTAGAAGACAGCTTTTACTCACCTTAAGACAAACCTCCTAGAAACTTCTAGCAGCTGATTTCTCTGATGGCTGCTCCTTCCTTTGTGACAGGTTCCTGGTTTCAGTGCTAGAGGGGCTGGGGTGGCTGCTCTCCTCTTTCTCCTTTCTGTGATTTACACACTCTTCCCATTATGAGTGGTTAATTACCTTAAAAGCATTGTAAAACCTTTGCTTCTGCACATCTGTGCATCCACACCCAGGAATAAATCCCCTGCTTCTGCCCTGTAAAAATGCAGCACAGAGTTCTGTAGTGAAAATTCTCATGTTGTAGGTATTTTAGTATGATTGTTATAATATTAGAAGGTTATTTTTGTAAGCATAAGGAGAAAAAGACATAAAGGTATCCCCATGCTATCTCTGAAGTCTTTTATTTAATAGGTTAAATCCAGTTGTTCATTGTGAAATTATCTAGGGAAGCTATTTCCTGTTCTTGCTTTCATTTTTCAGGTTTAAATATGTACAGCTTTTCAAGGTTTTTAAAAAAAATAATTTTTTGTCTTCTGTTTTTGAATTGCAGTTGAAGAAGCCCATAATTTGTACCAAGAGCACAGCTTTATTATGCCAATAGCTTTTCTTTTCTTTTTTTATTTTTTTAATGCAACCTTCTGGAATACATTATAGCTTTGCTGTCTACTGGGAAACCGTATTTTTGTGAAAAAGTGCTAAACATAAAAATTTGTCTAAATTTATATAGTCTCTTGGTAGTGTAGGAGGAGAAGTCAAGAGAATATCATGAGTGGAGCTTCAGTAAACCAGGTTCTGCTTCTCGTAAGAACAAGCAGGTTCTAGGAAAGGGATCAGCCAAACCCCCACTTGTTGTCTTTTAAATTTTCTTCCTAATGCCTGAGATTATGTCATGAAAATTCCACACTGAGTTCTTAAGTAAAAGAAAAATCGCTTATTTGTTTAATAACTAAACATGTAAGAGGACCTTTTATTACAAGTTAAAATCAAAAAAAAGTATTCTACGTTTAAGGTCTCTGGGGAAAAATGATGATAGCATTATAATAAACCCAAAGATTCACAAAACCTTTCATCATCTCCTAGCTTCTGTTTAGAAAGGCACACTTATATGTGTGTTTCAGTCCCATTAAGTGCTGTTCTAAATTGAACTTGTACATAATTCCCGCTGCTGCGTTATGCTAAGGGCAGTAAATTCTGAAGCTGGCAATACCTAAGTGTTTATAGGTATTCAATAATACTCAGTAGCAAGAACAAAAAGATCCCTTACAGATGCCTAAAGCAGTATAAACACCTAGGCTAAGACACAATAAAGACTTGTAAATTCCTCTTCCACGAGGAAATCCAGCTAATGGGATCAGTACAGCAATCTCTTCAATTTCTCTGAGAAAATCTGATATCATGCCACTGAGTGCTTGTGAGAAATATAAATGTGTTGTAAACCGCCTCCCATATATTTCCACTTTTTCTCTTCAACTTTCCTATTTATAATTAACACCTCTCTTTATCTTGTTCATTCTGAATATCTTTGTTCTTTTCAAGCTAAATTATTTAATACTATCTCTTCCTCTCGTTTAAACTCCCTTTATCTGGTGATCCCCTCTCCTTTATATTAAAACCTCCCCTGTCTAAATGCATAATCAAATTACATCTGCTACTCAGGAGCATGAAAATCCTTGCACATTCCCCAAAATCATTGTGCAGTTATCAGGCAGCGAGGTATGTGGTGCAGATCAGAGGCTGGGCACACAAAAAGAACAGGTTCAAATGACACAAGAGTGGTTGTTCCAAATGTGAAGCCCAGAAATGTCCAGTCCACTCCTGCATCTTTGCAGATATGAAAACCAGTCCCTGCTCACACAAACAGCCCTGTTGGTTTCAGCAGGCTACCTGTGAGCAACAAAGACCTGGTGCCACGTAGCTACACATGTCTCAGAGCTTTTGTATTATGCAGAAGGAAGCACAAGGGCCTTTGGAGGCAGGAAAGCATCTGGAAGCCTCGAGGTATGTTTGCAGTTGAACAAAAATGAAAATTTGATCATGTGAAATCAGAGAGAAGCTAAATTCTTTTTCCTATACTAGGTCTAAGCCACAGCCAAATATACCCCAAAATGTTTTTGTACAATGTAACAGAGAATGAACATACACATGTGCCAGTCCATTTCAGATCTATTTGAGTCCTGGTATTTAATTAGAATATATGTATTATCCATATAGGAATGTAAGGAGGAATGTGAAATGTTGCAGGAGACAGTTTTGGATGAGAGGACATGAGAGGTCCCTCTCTAATAGGGACCAAATGCCTCCATATGGATGATACATTCCCTGATAGCAACAGTGATGCTGTCTTGCAGACATTTAGGATGTAGGAGTGTCCTGCCAACTATAAAATTCAAATGTAGTGTTTTCTTCCCTTCTGCTCCACTCTGATGGGACATGGCAGGGCTTACAGAATCCTCTCTTATTTAACAGCAGAAACAGTTTCATCTATTGAATGTAAGAGACACATATGCTTACCACAGTCGTAGCAGGACAGCTTTAAAAAAAAACAACAGCTAGAATGTCTTTGTACAAGTCTTTCAACACACATCTTAGAATATCTACATAAAATTTTAAAGGTCATGGAAGAAGAGAGCCTCATAAACCCGAATATTTTGTAACTCAATTGGCAAAAGATGTTTATTACAAACTTCAGATCTCCTAGAAAAAATTTAAAGGCAAAGTGTCCACTCAAAGCAAGAGAGCCTTATTAAAGCTTATCTTTTTATTTTGAGTAGACAGAAATTCTGTTATATCTCATAACCATTTGGTTTTGGGGGCTTTTCTTGTTTGTTTGTGATTTTTAGTATATATATTTCTTAACTGTTACAAATGTAATACCCAGTGAGATATCGCATTCTTCTTTAGAGGAGAAACAGGCTTGGGACTGTGTACAGGAAGTGACCCTTTGGAGGGGAAATTGAGAAGCACCTTCTAGAGCCTAGAACTGAACCTGAGGTTTCTAACTTTTGCCAGTAAGATATGCTGTGAGCAAATATCTGAAACTTGTTGGCAAAATTAACCGGAATTAACTTGAACAGTGAGCAAGATTAGAAATTCATTAATACCCACCTGCAAAGAGTAGGGGCAGGATTACTACCATGTAAAAACTATGATGCAAAAGCAGGGTGAGACTGCTGTCTTTATTGCCTGAATGAATTTATTGCCAGACTGAGCATCCTCCTTACCTGCCCCTTCTTTGCATCCCTCTGCAGCTTCTGCAGGAATTGATACTGCAGCATTTTCATTCACTGTGAAATTCAGCTGCTTCTAACTTCTGAGTGCATAACTTTTGACCTAGACAGATTATTTATTATTATATTTTTTCCTGAATATTTTTTTTGCTGAATCTGCTCCTGCCTTCTAGCCCTGCTGGTGCAGTGTGAGGCCTCTGCATCTTGCAACTCATCAGCCTGGCTGGAACCATTAGGAACAGGGTGAAAAGTCTCCTTCCCATCTCTGTTAGGAGCTCCAGGGCTGTGTACGAATTCACAACAAAACGATGGACATCTGCCTGGTGTCCAGCTGTGTCCAGATCAGAGCAGATGATCTGAACCTGCCCTGGCTGGTGTGCTTTCAGAGCCATGCAGGAAAATATGTGCATGCTCTGATCCATGAATGGTGCAGATGTCCTGGAACTGGGGCACCTGTGAGTGAGTATCCACAGAGAGATTTAATATAGTTTATATGATAAACATTACATGTACATCTTCATCTGATTTATCTCTCCTGTGCAGCAATCAAATCCTACACTCGTTATAATCACAGCTTGCTCTAGATGAACACCTTATGCATTTATTTTCTCCCAAAACAGCCAACCCGCAGTGATTGCACAGGGCAAGTGCAGTGAGGTTTTGTTCTCTCTCCCTCCTGAGAAGGGAGCAAGGATCAACATGTGTTCCAGTAAACTTCAGTAAAGCAGTGAAATGTATAATCATTTCAAACGGCACAGTTTGGCTGTGCTTGCGGGTGGGAGAAGGCACGTTCCCTCCCATATCCAAACATTTTGGCTCTGATGTATCCCTGTTTACACAAGCGAACCTCCCAGGACACGCCGGGATAGACACATCTTGGAGATCATCTGAGCTTTCACCTATAAGCATTTCCTTCCTCGGTAGCAGAAAGCCCGTGGCAGGGGTATTCCTTGAAGCCTGAACACATCGGCAAAGGCTGTGCAGGATGAATTCCCCAAAATCTCGGGAATCGCGCGGCAGAGCTGCCGTGCGTGGGGGAGCCCCGCGGGATGGGGCAGCGCCGGCGGGAGCCGCTGGAAGACAGAGCGTCTCCTGCTTTATCCTTTCCCTGCTAACGCGACCATTCATCCATCGGGGAAGCGCCGCAAGAGGGGAATAGGGAATGGAAAGCGCGGGTGGACCACCAGGATGAGGTTTTACGATACTGTTTTAATGGAAGTGTTTATAGCGCTGAGGTAAACCAGGGAACCGCCCGCCGCTGGGAAGTGGCTGGCCCGGCTCGGGCGACGCTGTCGGCATGTCGCGACAGGGGCTGAACAGGTGCCTTTGAGTCTGCCCAGAGCGGGCAGGCAGGCGCTCAGTGGGAACTCCAGGGCTATCCCGATCCACGTGTCCCCGGCGGCGGCGCAGCGCCGGGACGGGCGGGCGTGAGCGCACAGCGGTAACAGGTGCGTGCCGGGGCGGCGGCTCCTGGCTCCCGGGGCCGCGGGGAGCGCAGCTGCCGGTGCTCGCCCTGCCAGCCCCGGCCCTCACGGAGCCATCCCGGATCCCGCCTCCCGCCTCGTGCCCGCCCAACCGCGCGTCAAACGCCGGCCGTCACGCGGGCGTTGTAATGTACCAAAACAGCGCGCACCGCCGCGCC
>VXBI01008664.1:1889130-1916651 GCA_013397375.1 Toxostoma redivivum | reverse complement strand
CGGCACTGTACCAGTGGCTGGAGGAGTGTCCTGCTCCTTTGGGATTAGGAGTGATGGGAGCCAAGTAGTGACTGGCTCTGAATGTGCTTCTGTTCAACTAAGTCATAACTTCCAGAGCTGTGGGCATGAGGTCCTGGCAGCTCAGGGTATGGATTTCTGCCGCCTGGGAGCTTCCCCGGAGGTGCAGCTGGAGGCGTCCTCTGGTAAACTCTCAGGTGCTGTGTTTCGGCCGGACCTTTTCTTTCGCTTTAAAGTAGAACGCTTGCATTTTAAAGTTTTGGAATTTTTTTTTGCTCCCTCTTGCTTCCTCATGGAAGGTAGGGGGAAACAGGGAAACTGCTCCTGTGGGAAGTGGTGGTGTAAAAAATGCGTACAGGGGCAAAGCAGATCTGTCCTTTGCTAAAGCAAGGAGGGCTTGTATGTTTCCCGGAGCAAGGGCTGATGAAATATCCACTGTTACTTAAACATAAACAACGTATCTTTAAGTATAAGCGCCGGGGGTGTCTTCCTGGTTAGTTTCCATTGGAACTTCAGCTCCTCGGATGATCACAGATTTCAAGAACGAATTAAATTTTGTATTTCTTCTTCCTAATTTTTCTCTGATGGCTTAAGAAAAGGGATATAGAACACTTCAGTAGAATTCCTCTAGCAGATCCATGTTATGTGAGAGGAGGAGGAATCTATCTGTGCTTTTATAGGCATAAGGTTGTTTTTTTAAATTTCTTTTTTTTTTTTTCTTCTTAACAGAGCTGAAGTTTGAGGATAGACAGCTTCTCACTGAGGAGCCAAACTTTTCCCACCTCTTAGGTTCTGGGGAAAAAAAAGAAAGTGATTAAAAAACTATGGCTCTGAATACATGCTGTGGCAACTATGGCTCCGGCACTTCGTGGAGTTCAGGGTAGGCAAATTCCTGCTGTGCAAGGATCCCTTCTAACATCTGTGTGCTGTTCTGCATAAGTGAATAGAACTCACGTGGAGCTTCTTGCAGCATCCGTGCTGTGTTTTCAGCAGACCTCAGAGACGACTTGAAATTGATAGTATCAGGTGTTTTGTCCCTTTCTGCTCTGAGTGCCGTGCTAATTGTTAGCAGCCATGTGGGAGATCCTTTTAACTAGAATAGGAGATGATTTTTCCTCAGCTCACTTCCTGCATGGAAGCATTGTGATGGAGCACTTCATTAAATTATCCTGCTGCAAAGAGATGTCAAGCTTTGACACAGTATTGTTCCTGGGACAACTTGCTTGAAAAATCTTGGAAGCATTGATTGAAAGTAGTGAGCACATATTCCCCATAGTGGTATCCCCTCCTCTGAAACTATGGGACCTCGGTGCTCTGAGGAGGAAAAATATTTCTTTTTAAAAGCAGAAAGAGGTGAGGGGTGGGAAGTACCAACACATGTAAAAACCTCAGTTTGTCATCTTCCAGCTGACAAAACCATGCACAGTAATTTGCAGGGCCTTAGTGAATGGTATGGATGGTCCAACATCCATACCCGTGGAAGATTGTGCCATAAATAACAAAGATTTGTGTTGTTGTCACCTTCATGACATAAGCCAAGCCATTTTTGTGTGTTTTCCTATTTGATAAATGAGGCCATTTAGTTCCTTAGTGAAAAGAATTTTTCTGTTGTGACCAGAGTTCCCTGTGTTCCAGGAGTGTGTAGTTGCTCTGGTGGTAGAGGCTTCTCCTGGGAGAAGGAGTTCAGGTAGCCCGGTGAAAAACCATAAACCAGAAAAAACTGAGTCCTGGAAGAACCCTTATCTTAGCCAGACTAACCCACTGCCTGTCTGCTGTATGTGCATGTATTAGGTACTCTAATCTTCTGAAGGATTAGAAGAAAAGAGGTAATTGTGTCTATAAAATATAGTTTTCTGTAGAGCTATATATTTGTATAATCTTCTGGGGATTTCCCCCCCCATCTCTTCAGTTAACATGCCATAATTTTGCAACTAGTCATGTGCTTTGTTGCAGCTGTAGCTTCCTGTCTTATTTTTACCTTAGTCTTCGTATATGTAGCTTGGTTTTTGTTTTTTGGCGGTTTTTTTTTATTTGTTTTTTTGTTTGGCACACATGCTTTTAGTGTCTTGTCTACAGAGTTCTCTCTGAGAGTAGGATTTGGGTTGAAATGACTTGAGATACAAGTTTGTACAATCAAGTCCCTCTGATGTAAGGATCATTGACCTTATTCCAGTGTGACCATCAATGTGTCATTCATCCAAGGGAGCAGAAAGGTTCCTCTCTTCTGGAGTGGTGACTCAAGGCTGGCTTCTTTGCTGCTGCAGTTTTGCTCATGACAACTTAGGGTCACTTGTAGAGTGAGGATATTACTTTGGTCCTAAGTAGACTGCTAATATTTTCTTTCTAACATAATATCTGGTTGAATCCTCATGAAAAAATGAGCACATACATTTTATGCCTGGTGGCCTCAGAAGGCGAGGTGTATTAAGAGAATTCATCATTTTTATAGGAGTGTAAAAAAGACTATATTTTAACTTCCTTGAAAAAAGTATATAAATATATACAAATGTAAGTCTTTAATACAGAGGAACTCTTGGTGGTGCAGGCATCTGCCCCTGCTGATCTCGCTGCAGCAGTGTCTGAAATGTGTTTTTATGGGGCTGGAATGAACCATTTTGAACCATTTTCTGTTGTGAGAGGAGCAACACAGAATTATATTGCCCTAACGAAACCATTGCAAGGTGTGATTTGGGGTCTTCTGTGCAGGCAGCCAGACAGGTGTGTGTGTTGTAGGCCAAGAAGTGAGAGGTAGCTGTGTGAGGGTTGTCAATTTACCTGTGTGAAGGTACCAGCTAATATTTTTATTTGAATGTATGGTTTGAGTTTACTGATGCTATAGGGATACTCTGATGGCAGAACTGCGAAAGATTTCCCATTTTCAAATTTCCAGAATTTACCTGTGAGTTTCCAGTGGCCTCTAATCATGGAAGTCAAATTTATATGATGACATAACTCACTGGTTTACTTTATTTAAAAATTAATAGCATGCTTTCTGTAACTTGATAGAAATGCCATTCTTTTTATTAGAGACTTTACTGATAAGACTTCCTTCAGGTATTTTTTAAAATATTCTCATTTACTCTGATATAGTATATGCATATCATTATCCCTTTGACTGTAGTTCACTTTGTTCTCTATGTCTGTATTTTTTAGGACCCTTGAAACCAGAAATTACCATAACTTACATTGCCGTTTCAGCTATATTCTTTAACAGTGGACTCTCCTTAAAGACTGAGGTACTGTAATTTCTCATTGCTTCATTCCTGTTATGCTCTAAAAAATGTTTGTGTTCCTTTTGATCAGATTTGAATATAATTGGAATGGTGATGGTGCTGGGAGGATGGCTAGTGAGAGAAGATAGATTTTACATGTTTAAACAATATTCCTCCCTGATTTCAGAAAGTGCTTCACAAAGTAATGGAGATGATGATAAGGATAGTATGAATAAATGTCACTCATCCTCTGTGGATTGTTTGTCTCTGCACAGCTTTAAATAAATGGAAGTGATGAGCACAATTTGGAGACTGGGTCTAGACCCTGATTGTGTCCCAAACCCTGGGTGAGATACAGCTCTTCACTGCTGGATTGATGGAAACAAAGACCTGGTGGCTTTAAGCTACCTTGTTTGGTAGGGCCAGGACAGCAGCTAGGATCAGCACAAAAGGGTTCCTATGCAGATACAATGTCAATATACAAGTGCAAAGTCTTGGCAATTTTTTCCTGTAGAAGCTCATTGTGGACAGGTGGATTTGTGGTGCCTACACTTTGGTGCACATCACAGGCACTGAGATTTGTTTAAAATTTTGTGTCACACGTTATTCAAAGAGGAACAGTCTGGGATTCAGAAGAGATGAAGGTATGTGTAAAGGACTCATGGAGAAAGGAAATGATGGCTATGTGCCAAGAAGAGAAGGAGCAGCCAGAGTTGAAATGAAACACTGCATGTCTCTGCTAGTCTAGTTTTCTAATTCCTTTATGCTGTTGACTAACAGGGGATACTATTCATAAGTTGTTTGATACTAATGCCTGAAAGAATCATCACAGTTTTGCCCAGTTATCTCCCAGTGACCTAGGATTTGAGTGAACACTGTGCATTCAACACTGTGCAGAAAAAATCTCTCCACCTGCATCATGGTTATAGTGGTGAGCCTTTTGAGTAGAGGAGGTGTTTGAGTTGATGGCTGCCCTCTCCTTTGCTGTCTCCTGGCAGTTCTGGCACTAGGACCTCTAGTTCTGTCAGGACACAGTGTAAATGAACTGGGGAATTTTAGTCAGTTCTGTAGCAGCCTTATGGGGATGCAGGGAGTCCTGTTAACTGTTTGCCTGGGATGGTAACTAATCCTAATGGATGCAGGCTGTGGAGAGGCATTCTCTTCCACAGAGAAGAGAACCAAAAGCACAAACATGAGTAGTATTAATAGAGTGGAGGTTTCCTCTTTCAGGCTTAGGAATCTTTGCATGCAGAGAAAAAAATGTAAATCTTTTTTCCCTTTCACTAGTTTGTATTCTTGAAACTTTGTATGAAGCCTTGTGAGAGAAATGAGTAGCATTGTCAAAGTCTTGATTAGATTCTCCATGCTAGTTTACATCTAACTTCTTTCAGTTAAGGTGATGTAACTGACTATTTTCTGGGCAAGGTGTCATGTCTTTCTTTGAACTTACATAACTTTTTTTCTATCTATAATATTAAAAGCAATATATTGATGTAAGTGAAGCTTTTACAGGAGCTTACGTTTATGTCCAGGTACCTGATCTCAGATTGTTTTGGGAGCAGCAGCTAGGGCTGGTGCTGTTATCCAGCTTAATGAAGAAACTAGGCCTTTCCTGAATTTCTGCCATGGGGGTAGAAGACAGAGGAAAATAGTTTCTCACATTGTACCTTGTGCTATTACTTTCTAAAGTGTATATTAAAAACAATCCTTATATGTGTTAGGTAGCCAGATCATGTTTTTATTAAAATACTTTGAGGCATGTTTTAGTTGTTTAAGGCACAACCTAAAGTTGGTATTATTACTCAATATGCCTTTTTATTGGATTGCAAAGTGTATGGTTTCTGCTTTTGGCTTTATTTTTTTTTTTTACCTGTGTATCAGATGTTCTACCTTAGATAATGATTAGTTAGATGGAAACTAGTGTTTGGTATGCTTTATGATAGGATGGAAAGTTTGTAAGTGTTAACAGAGGCCTTCTGATAAATCTAAGAAAACTAGAAATAACTGATGCTCTTTTAAGGGTACACTTTTGGTTTAATCTGCTGTGTAAGTGCATGCTCAAAAAATTTTACCACCATGTTCAGAAATCATTTCACAGAATAATAGGCAACATTCAAGGAGAGCCTGTCTGTGCATGGTCTTGTTACACTTACAGAACCAGAGGTGACCAAAGGTGCTCTTACATTTGTAGAAATACTCTGTGTTCTCTGACAGGAACATTTGATTCCACCTTAATATAATGCTATTTCAGTTTGCAGTGACTGGATAGCTTGCCCTTTTAAAGCAAATACCTCCCCTAGGGCCCCAGAAATTAAATCACATAGTTGAGTTATCCATTTCAAGGAGGAATTTGGCAAGCCACTGAAAACACTGTTTGCTCTGTGTGGGTATTTGCTCAGAGGAGTCTAACTATGACTATCAGAAGCGTGGCTGGATGGCAACAGAGACCCACACCAGCCAGGGAGAGGCTGGAAAAAGCTCCCTAAAGGGTATGAAATACTGGGGAGGACAAGGTAACCTGTTCTGTCTGGTGTGCAGAAACAGAGTCATAACTAGCAGCTTCCAGCAACTTTTTTGAGGTTTTTTTGAGGCAGATGTATTTTTGGGCAAGCCCTTGTAAGTTGTTTAAGAGGGTGAAGGCTGTTTCCCTCAGCATTTATTCTGTGATCATCTAGTCCAAGGCATGCTATTATAATAACAACTATTCTAAATAACTATTACTATTCTCAAAGGCAATCACTGGAGGCATTTTCAAGACTGATAATTTAGATCTGCAAAGATTTTCTCCATTAATACAGCATTCCTCCATGCAATAGGTTGGCTGTGTTGTATCACTTTTCTTGCTCCCTGGAAGTTACAATGACGCTTTATTTTGTCTTGGTTTTGGAAGTAAGAGTCTTCTTACTTCCAAAAAGGGTCTTCTTTTTTTAGGAGTCTTCTTAAAACCCTCTGATTTTAAGGCATTTTCCAATTGTCAAAGTATGAAATTAGAAGGGTACTTCTGTAGATAGATAGATATGTTTAATGCATCTGGACTGTCAGCTGGAGAATCCCAGCAAATTAGATTTTGAATAAGAGTGCCTTTGGTTCTTTTGCATTGTTTACTTGAAAAGAGTGGGAGTTACTGTGACAGAAAGGAAGACAAATTTTTATTTGCAGTCTGTGAGATTTGAAATGAGTTAAAATGTGCAAGACTCTTTCCTTGTACTCAAAAACCTGTGTAGAAGGTCCTTGAAATGCCTGAAAAGGCAGAAATAGAGAGACAAAGCTAGCTGAAGAGGTTTTTCTCTTTAAGGGTACTTGATCACCTCTCTGGAGTGCTCTTACATGATTTAAAATTAAATTTTTCTTTGTTGGTTTCTGAGTCTCCAGTGGTGCTTTACACTTTATTTCTCTGAAATTTATGGCTTAACAGTTTTTAGCTTGTTACGGTCTTGGTATTCTTTCTTTGTTATTCTTTGTCAGCCAAATTTTTTTTTCCTATAAATTTCCTGTCCGTTATTACAATAAAAAAAAATCAAAGTCTGCTACAGATTGCTTTGCTTTTAAGGAAAAAATAACAAACATGAAAAAATCTCAGCGCCACAAAATGAATGCTTGGTAATACAAACATCCATAAATATCCTTTTGTTTGTTTGTTTGTTTTTTCTTTACAGTGTAAATGAGAATCACAGTTTGTGGCTCTCTTTAGACAGAGGAACCTGAAATCATGTGCTCACTACAAGTTTTCATGCTTCTTGGTATCAAAAGTCAGTAAAGTAAACAGCCATCAGCGCAGTTAACACAGGTTTTGAAGCCGTGACAAAGTGCTAAGGCTGCCTGCTGAAAAGCTGCTGTTCTGAGAGCTACACTATTATTGAAGTGGTGGACAATTCTTGTGGAAAAATGCCCAGGAGCAGACAGCTTTTATGTTGTCTGGATGTACTTCATTATTAAAGAGATCAGATGATCCCTAAAGGTGCCTTTTTGACATGCACTCCTTTTGTATTATAAAGCTGATCCAAGTTTTAAAAGCACAAACGTGATTTTACTTCAGCTGTTATGACTGCAACTTCCTCTCTTCTTTTTCTTTTGCAGGAGCTGACAAGTGCTTTGATGCATGTGAAACTACACCTTTTTGTCCAGATTTTTACACTTGTGTTCTTCCCAACAGCAATATGGGTCTTTCTTCAGCTGTTATCAATCACACCTATAAATGAATGGCTTTTAAAAGGGTATGTTTAAGCATAATGGAGTGAAATATATTTGTAGCTATCATCTTAAAGGGCTGCTTATCCTGCAACTGGTGTTTTGTTGTATTGTGAAGAGATTTTGCTGGTTGTTTTTTGTGCTTCAGCACTTTGCTGTTGAAAACAAAGTACATGCACAAGATTATCCCTTCAGGAACCTAGTCTCATTTTTAGAAAGTCTGGACAGTCTTATGTGTAGGGAGGTTGCAACAGGTTAGCTTTCTTTTTCACAAAACACAGCTGAAGTGATGTGCTGGGTCTCAAGGAAGGTGGGGAAGAAAAGGAATGCTGAAGGAAAAGCATAAATCAGTGAATAAATATTGTGTATACCATATACTGGTCTTCTGTTTTTAGGCAGTTTGTATTGAGCATGTCTTGCAGGGGTTCAGTATCTGCTTCCAGCTAAATTATGGGGTGGGGGGAAAAAAAGAGTAAGATTTTTGTAGGACAAGAACTTTGTGATGAGCAGAAACTAAGTTGCCTTGAAACCAGTGTGTTTTAAATCTTGGGTGTACACTGCCAATGTGCAGAGCTGTATTGATGGTGTACTAGATAGATGCTATGTAAAGTAAAAAAAGTTACATTGTTTTTTTTTGAATGGGACATCAATACTTAGTGCCATGCAGGTATACAGGAATGTTTGAATGCAAAAATCAATTATTTCAGAAAACTACTGAAAGAAGCCCCATTGTTTCTTACTGCTTGGTGAAACATTGCTTGGGGAATTCCTTGTCTTAAAAGTTTAATGAAAAAGCTGCTCGTGTTTGTTTCTACAAGGCCTAAACCTAAAGGAGCATTTAATTTTGTTTGTAAGAGGCTTCTTCTGGTGCTCCATCAAGTGTGAATTGGTCCAAATGTTAATGAAAAGGTGACATTGAGACAACATCAATTAAAAGTTAACAATCTTTTGCTTAACAGTGTCAGTAAAGCAAGGTAGTGACAAGATTGCTATATGATGTTCATTTGCATTCAGCTATTTGTAGCAAAGGGTATTCTTCAAAGCAAAATAATAGTGAAGTTTTTTCTCAGCTAGGACAGGCATGTGATTTTTCACAGTAGCCAGAATTCCTTCCTATTCAATGAAGTTTCAGTTTCTCAAGTGCAAGGTGAAAGATTTTTGTGGGGTTTTTGGTTCCATGAAGCACTTCTCATTCTTTCTTTCCCATGAGTCTTATGCCGCTTTGGTTCTTAGTACTTAAGTGACATGATCTGTTGCATGCACGAGTATAATTGTATGTAAATGCATGCACGCCTGTAAAACTGTTTGTAAAAGTAGGGATGTATGTATTTTTGTAAAGAAAAAAATACTTGTGCATTTATGCTCTCTAAATGTGGAGCCTAAACCAGGCTCATTGGTCATGAGTGTGTCTGTGTCTTACTAGTGAGCTGCTGTACTTCAGTTTGCTTCAAGTTGACTTTCAAGCACTTGTTCTTTGCATAATGCTTCTAATTTGGCTGTTTCACCTTTTAGTGCAGTAACTCTGTTGTATTGAGGTTTCATTGAAAGAATGATCAGATTGAGGAGTTTAATTAAGGTGGTTTGGTTTATTTTTAAGAGTGCTTTCTTGAGAAATTCTGCTGTTCAGGACATGCTCAGAGCAGCAGACACTGCACTGGGAGCTGTGGTGTGATGCAGGAGCAGAAAATACTGAGCTCTGTCCCAGTTCTAGAATAACACCTTTCAAAGCAGGTCACTGTGTGTGTGTGAGGAGCTGATGTGAGGGACTGTGCTGTGGCAGCTCTGAGTAAACAAAAGTTCATCCTAATGCCCCACAGCTGTAGTTTTATTCCCTTAGAAACGCTAAAATACCTAGGGAAAACAGGGAAGGGAACAAGACAGGTTGCAGCAGAGTTACTTCCTTATCACACATTTAGCACAGCATGTAATGGAGGCTGGTTGATAGCCCTCAAAAAGGCCTGGAAAAACAGGCATGTGGTCCCAAGGGCATGCAGCACCCTTTGGCAGGGTGGCTCCCCTGGGCACTGCAGTTCTCCACTGCTCCAAGGTTATGCCTGAAGGGCACAGCCCACAGAACTTTTTCCATCTTGCATCAGAATACATGGTAGATTCTCCTATCCTCTCTAATGGTCTGTTTTGCTGTGTTATTTGAGAGGCAGACTCAGGTGGTACCAGCTTTTCACTTGTGTTTCTACAGCTGCGTGGGATTTTTTTTTCCACCCCTCTCTGGTATGATATTAGGAGGTTTGTGTATTTTGAAATGTATAAAATAGAGAGAAACTGATATCCTCCCAAGCATCTTAAAAGTTAATTTTTTTTGTTAGCTGACCAGGTTTTGCATTGACAAAATCTATTTGAAAAGGAGCATGAAGCAGATTATTAATGTATGCAGATTCATCTCTTCTCCACTTTTAGCATATAACTTTTACAGCACAAGGGATAAGGCATGAGATGCAAAGGTTGGGTATAAGATACAACTTTGGAGCTTTTGCATCTAAAACATTTGACTTCAGACCTTACTGCTTAGTTGTCTGTAGTGTTATCAGCAGAACAGCAGTGTTTGGACCCCTGATGTTAGTACTGATAGCATGGCCTGATCCAGTGGAATATATTACTTGATTGGTTGTTATCTCTGGTAGTTTGTTGGGCATTAGAGCAATCTCTTTGTATATTGGTAGAGTTGTGTAGTTGATATAAACTGAAAAAAAAGTTTACAGATGCATGTTTCAATACACTCAATTAAAAGTATGTGCATTTAGTGTGTATCAGGTTTTTTTAGATTAATATTGCTTGCTAGGGATTTTTATTTTTAATCCCAAATGTGTTATTTTCAATTTGAGAAGGTTAACAGAGATTGTATGATTAAATCTTTCCCTTATATCCCTGCCAGCTGAGATGAATACCCTTGCACACATTTTGTACCTCCCTGGATAACTCTGAACTTAACCCACTCCTTATTAGAGCAGGTGAGAATTTTGAGGAGCTGGCTGCCACACAGAAAAGAGATAGCAGTATCACAGTGTGGGGCATGGACATCAGAATCACCATGTGTTTGTTTGTCTGCTGTATATTTTCCTATATGTCTCCAAACCTTCCTGCACCATTTCTTTTCAATATGAGCTTATTCTGCCATGTGCTGACAACTCTGCTGCCATAGCTGATTTCACTGTAGACTGAAGGTGCTCTGTGCTTCCAAGGTGGTGCTTGGCACCTTGTGGTTGGATTTATATCACACTTAGATTGGTTGCCTCTTTCCTTTCCCAGAGTGTCTATAGCTGACAAAGGAAATGCTGTCATTGTCATTACCTGTTTCTTCTCCTTAAGATTTTTGTATCATTGCATAATATCAATTGCACTGTAATGTGCACCCTGGTGCCTGGATTTAACACTTCTGTTTGCTACAGCTTTTTGACACTGCCTTTCTTGGGGGTTCTACTGAGATGGTTACAAATGCAAAATAGTTCATCACTAGTAATTGATTGTTCTGAATTAGAATCTCAAGCTCCAATACTTGAAATCATATGTAGAGTCCACACTTTTGGGGATTTTGCAATCTATTTTATTTCATGCATTACTGTTCCTTTCAAGTCAACATTTTTTTCTTCAAAAGCCCTATTTTACTTAGCCCCAAATTTAATTGTAATTTATTGTGGTGTGGTTTTGTGGACTATTTCTGAAAACAAAGGAAAGCTCACCACTTTTGTCTTACTTTGCAACAGCATTTACTGTACACATCAATAACTTTGCTGCACTAACAATGCCAAAAATGACAGTAATAGTAGGGAATCTTGGATTTCTAAGTGTAAGAAAAAGCTTTTGATGATTTGATGGCAGTCAGGTGGTTTTATCTGTGATAAATGTACAGAGACCTTTGTGAATGAGAGCTACAGTACTTTAGGTGGGGAGGTGAAGTCACAGCAGTTAAATATTTGTGGTGAGTGGTGAGAGATGGCATAGAAATGCTGCCAGCAGGAGTGCCCTTCCTAGTGCAGGGCTGTAACTGATTGGGAACTGATTGCACTGCACAGGTGATAAGACTTTCTACTTGGCTATTTGGTAGTTTAAGGTTGTGGGTTGCTTAGTGTTTGCCTCCTGTAAGCAATGTAACATTCTTTTTTTGTTTTCAGCTTGCAGACAGTGGGCTGCATGCCACCTCCTGTGTCTTCTGCTGTAATTTTAACCAAAGCTGTTGGTGGAAATGAGGTGAGTTTGCATTTTGGCTTTTTTTAAACAGGCATTCAAACAAGTATTTATTTATGAAGAACTCAAGTGGCAAAGCAGAGACAGAAATGTGCTGCTATTATGGTTTGTAAAGCATTCTGGAATTAAGGCTTGGGTGTTGTCTTGGTGTTAGACAAGGAAAATAGTGATATGTTATGTGCTGACATTGGTGAAACTGAAACAAACTCACTTTTCTGAGGGGAGACAAAGGCTTCTGATAGCAATTAGTGTTGGGAGATTTCTGGTGGTTGCTGCACTGTATGTCCTAACCCTATAATGTTCCTGTGCTGTGTTGTAGTTATTGCATAGACCAATAGATTTGCAGTAAAGGCATGTCCCTGCAGAGATTCTTTGGATGTGTTCAGTATTAAGAGGTTCTGTAGTAGGAATTTCTCAAGCTTGAAGCTGCAAATGTAGCAAGCAAACATAGATTTAAATCTTATATTGTTATTTGAGACTGCATGAAGTGAAAATTCAGAGAACGTGGAGTTCCCTTAAAATGGCATATTCTGGTGTAATTTCAGGTTCTTTCTTTATCCACAAAGCACTTGCTGTTTTCAGGGAGGCTAGGTAAATGGCATTTAGGAAATTAATCCAGCTGTGCTAATTAATGAGCTTGTTTCCTTTAGATTTGCTTCCTCATAACTGCTGAAGGTGGAGGAGACCTGGTAGGTGAAAAAAGGAGGGAATTAACACTGACAGATGGGATTTACACCTGGGGCTGTTGGATGCTATTCTGAAGGGTTAAAGGCAAATCTTAATTCAGCCATAGAAATCCTGTGTGAGGTTGGGTGGTTCACTTCAACCACATGTTTTAAATATGACCATTAGTTGTGAACTTCTCATTTTCTGAGTTCAGGCTCTTGGGACCGATTAATGTCAGCTTTGAAAACACACGATAGCGCTGAAAGAGATTGAAGTTGTACTTTGTACTGACAAAGTGCTGTTTAATTGCTTTATCCTCTGAAGAGAGACCCAAAGTATTTCAAGTCAACCATCTCTAATTATGGGCAATCCTGATGCACATCACTGTCTGCCAGTTTGCTACCTTGAAAAAAGAGCTATGAAATTGTCTGATGGAGGTGCTGGGGAGTAGTTACTATAAAGAAATAATTCAAGTAATAATGATCAACAGAGAAATGAGAGGTTTTCCAGTTATGATTCTACATGTAGATGCTGCAAATTACAGCAAGATACCACGTAGTGAACAGTGAGGATTAAATGAGGTATTGAGTGATTGCTCATTCAGCTCTGTTTGCACTATTCTTGGAACAGAGTAAAGATCCTCTGGAAAAAATACAGTAAGATTGGTTAGTTGAAAGCAATATAATACAGTGTGGAGAGAAGTACTTTAGTTTCTTGACCATTACAATCCACTTTTTATGATAGTGTCCTTCGGGGTGGTGAGGGTGTGCACATTTTATGCCAGCTGCTTTCTATTATGTGACTAAAAATCACTGACAAGGTAAGCTTTAAACTCTGATTCTTCTGTGCCAAACTGGTGTTGGAGGAATGTGAAAATGCATACCCTGTAATGGATTTTACAGATAGTTGCTGACAGCAGAGAGGGTGAATCAAGAATTGGACCTTGGGAATTGAGGGTTCTCAGGCTCTAAGAGGGTGTGTGAAGGAAAAACTCCCTTTAAACATGCTCAGTGTAGGCAAAACATGTGGCAAAGTTATAGCTAAACTTGAGCCTGTTTCCAATGCAAGCATATTTTTTGGAATCTGATGTTTCTTTGTTGTTCAGACTTATTTTTCTTCTGAAGATCAGCAAATCACATCCCTCGTGCTAGGGGAGAAAAAGAGTCTCACATCTTGCTAAACTTCACCTGAGCTGTTACTGATGTATTTCTTTTTCTGATACAAGCAGAACACTGCATTTTTTCCCATTTCAGTTTGAATCCATTCTGATATATGAAGAATTTAAACCTGGGAGTCAACTGGAAATAACAATGGTTATACTGTGAGAGCATTTGTTCATAATAATGCTTCTTAAACTGCTTTTTGCCTCAGCAAGTGTGTATCCCTTACCTAGAGTAACTGATTTGTCTGAGGATGTATCTACACTGCATAATGTAATATGAAGATAAATGAGCTTGCTCAGAAGGAATACAGCAAGGAAGCTCCACATGAACTAATTAGTCTGAAAAGTGTCCTGCTGCTGTGGAGTACAGGCACACCCTCAATAACTGCTCTGAAGAACTCTTTGGATGTCTTGAAACACAGCACTTTAGAGCTGTGGTGGTTGCCTGTGTTATGACAATGTAGAGGGGTTTAGGTTTCTTTGTCTAAGTAGAAGTTACTTTTAATTGTCAGTTTGGACTTGGGTTATTCTCAAAGGAGTATCAGACCCTGTGTCATGGTAGAAGTACTATATCTGGGGCTGAGGAAACATGGTCTCTGTTTTTAGCTCTGTCATCAACCTTTTGGTAAAACAGAGTGAGTTACTGTGTCTCTGGGGTTGGCTGTGATGCATAATAGCACATTTGTGGAATGTTTGAAGATCAGTACTGAAAAAATCTGATGTAAGATCTATATTTTATTGGCCTGGGACAGGGTAATTAAGTATTTGTTCAAGTGCTTAGAAAGTGACCTACATCATTAGAGGCTACTTGGGTAGTGGAATTTGCTGCATATTAATGGGAGAATTTGGTCGTGAGATAATAAAAGGGAGATTTTCTTTCTTCTCTCTGTTTCTCCTTCACCCTGATTTTCCATCATTGCTCCTATGATCTTTTCCTATGTTACTTTCATTAGCCCTGCAAGCAACTTTCTAAATCAGCCTATTCCTAGCTCTTGTCACAAATACACTTAGTTCATTAGCAAAGCCAGTTTCAAGCACTGAATGTTAGTTTGATAGATATGAAGCCCTATATGACTAAAAAATGGTTATATGCTGACTGGTGAAAAATGAGGAGGGATCACCATAAGAATCAAAATCTAATTTTTAATTTGTTGATATTTTCTCAATTACTTAGTTATTTCTGTCAATCAGTCTCATGTTCTGTGTAGAGGACAGTGCATGAAGCTAAAAAAATTGGAATGAAAACAAGAAGGCCTCACACTTGTTCTTTGCTCTTGTACTATGAAGGGTCAGGATTTTAATGGCATAACTTGACAGCACTGAAGGCTTTGTTGTGTCATTTTTTTTCCAATAAGTCTTGTAGTTTTTCAGTGAAATTATAAAAACAATTTCTTTAAAAGTCTGCAATAGAGACAAATAAATATGTCATCATTTCAAGGCACTGTAAAGACAAACCTATTAAAAGCTCAGAGATACTCAGACAGAAGTGTTGTAGAGAAGCCTGGTATTACTACAAAGTATTCAGACAGCAAATGTCATACTCTCCTTAAGAATCAAAGTAATGAAGAAAAGAGATTGAAAATTAGATCTATAAGTCTATTATCAGTTTGGGAGAAAAAGCAATTTGTGCTGACTTTTATGGCAGCTTAATGACATACTTTTGAAAAGTGTAACATAACAGGCAGGAGCTGTGATAGAATTGTACAGATAAATCGTGGCAGACAGCTCATTTTGTTGAAGAATACTTGGGCTATTTTGCTATCTCATACCCCACACAACCACTGAGGGTTTTTGTTATTGTTCAGTTGAGCTGTAGCTTGTACAAAACCTCATAATCAACGTGCTGCTTTATTTTTTTTGCAACTTTAGTGGGGCTCTTCTATGCCCTTTTGTAAAACAAGGTGGTGCACATGCAAGACAAGATTTTGAAATATAAAATAGGCTACAATTAAGAAAGCCAGAAAGGTGTTTGAAATAAGGTATAAAGAAATAGTTCTATTATTGATTTTTAGATTTGTTTTTTGAAGCAGATGTAGAACATAAAACTGAGTACAAATTTGCAAGGTCCACAGCTAGCCTTTCTGGGAAAGAATCAAGGGAGAGCAGCAACATTTACCCAATGAATTATATACAAGAGTTTTAAATTATGTTTTGAAAAACAGCACATGAATGGTTTCTGAGAAATGAAGACTGGAAAATTCCTTTGATTGTTTTTGTGGTTTTGGGGTTTTTTTAAGTAGAAATAAAGAAAAAGTGAACTCTAACACTACTGTAAAGTCACAGGAAAGATATTGATTTCTCTAAAAATATCTGAAGTTCTTTGAACTGTATATATATGTACATTAACCTTTTAGAAAACAAAATAAAATGAATAAAAAGAAGTACAAGCTCTAATGGTTTGTGATTCATACTCTGACTGATGCACCAGTGTACCATGAGTGTTTACCCTTGGAAGGTAACATTTGAACATTATGAAACAAAATGGTTTAAGATCTTCCAATAAACTAGATGTGTCATGATGTTTAGTTGTCTTCTATAATATAGTTTTTCCTCTCTAAATATAAGTCAGTAGTGTTGTCTAAAATTTGATTTCCAGATTACACTGAAAATAATAATGTGTCCAGGTTTTGTTTATGAAAGGGTAATTTAATTCTATTGTTTTTAAATGTGATACTGTAAAAGAAAAAGAAATAGCATTATTCTTTTTTCCTTTCCTAACTAGTAAATTTTGTCTGCCTACACAGATTAAACAACTCTAAATGAAAATTAAATAGTTCTACTATTAGATACTACTCTGAATTCACTTGGAAGTGTATGAATGTAGGAGGACAAATTTAGGCAAGATGTCTATACTTCATATGTTCAAATATAAAGAACTGTGTCAGCATAAGCTTTGTATGTACATAGGAACTGTTGTGCTATTAAACTCACCCACTCTATTCTAGTATTACAGTCTAATTTTTATGTATCCTTAGAGTTTACTTTTCTTTTATCGTTGCTGTGCTTTGAGCAGATGGTTTTTATTGAACTATTTATTGATACTTAGGGTTTTTTCCTTTGCTGAGTGGTGAGTGCATTTTATGTCCATCAATGCATAGGAGGTGCCCAAATTATTACTTACAATATGAATTTCATCACTGTAATGTGTCCCAGCCATGCAGCTCCGTTAGATATCTCTAGAGTTCCTCATACCTTCTCAAGTCTTCTATAACCCAAAGCAACTGGAAGTCTTTGGGACTTTTTCCTTCTCTCACTGATCTTTTGTTTATCAGTAGTAGTTTTAATGCAAACCCACTAGTCAAACTGTTGAGAGGGAAGGGGATTTTCAAAGGCACACAGCTCTGCTCTTAATTCAGTGGAGCAAATCCAGGCTAAGATGAGGTGTATGAAATCCCCAGTCATGCACTTCAACTCCAAGCTCTTTACTTTGTAGGAAGTTTCAGATTCTCCAGCACCTTTGAAAAGCAACTGATTTACTAACCCAAGGTGTCAGTGGTTGAGTTAGACTTGGGATAAGATTTAATTTTGTCTCTGGTTGTCATTACCTATAACTGAGGGTCCAGTGGAAAAAGTCGTGGGAGTGCAGGAGAGGAGGGAAGTGCAAGACTCTTAGAATTGTGCAGTTAAGATGTATAAAACAGAACTTGCAGTCTTGTGCATGTTCAGTCTTCCCTTGTAGCATAATGTAGAATGCTGTAAAATAGCCTGTTTAAATTACACTAAACTGGGCTGTGGCTGGAAGCTACCTGGAATCATCACAGCCTTGTGTTTTTATAGCTGTGTTTGCACAACTGTCCTAGATCTGACTTTATAAGAGTGTTTTTAGAGGCTTTGCTGTTGCTGTTCTGCAGCTCTTGGCTGGGAAGCCAGTTTTTTGTCTGCTATGGCACAGTCACTGACCCTGAAAGCTGTTTGTGGCATAAAGAAGCCAGGACAGAAGGAGAGTCTTGCTCTCACGCTTGACAAAAGTGGCCTTTCAAAGAAAGATGGTTTTGAATTTGTCTTGGTCTGCAGGTTAATTCAGTATGAAGTTATACTGTGCAAAAGCTTCCTCTATTTAGCAGTGAGTGCTGTATGAAATGCATTGTGTATGCAAAGCAAGCATTTTTAACTGTGAACAATTCAGTAATAGTTATATTAAAGTATTTGCAGAGAGTGGTGTCTAGTGCTCTAAAATTCAGGCTCTGTACTCTTTGCTATTTAATTTTGTGCCTGTTTGAGAGAGAGCAGATATTTTGCTAGCAAGGAAAGGGTCACCCATTCTCCCTAACTCAAGATAAAGGCTGTTTTGGAGAGCAGTGAGAATTGGAAAGATTATTCAAAAAGTTACAAGTGATTTGTTTTCATCGGAGTGGTTTTTTTTGCAGTCTGAATTCCATTGAGCACCTGCATTCACTGTGTGAGGGTGGTTTCTAATGGAAACCTTTCTTTTGGCAGAGCAGTGCAGTTGTTTGCTGGCACTGAAACCCAGGGTGTGCTGGGTTCTGGTTCCACTGTTCCTCACCTGTTGCCTTACAGCTCACTGCAGATACATCAAAATTAAACAAATCTCTTGAAAACAAAAAATGCCATTTAGGAATTTCTTTAGTGGATTTAGTCAAGGAGAGCATTGCTGTTTGAGTTCTGACTTGTAAAGAGAGAATGTTACATTATTTCCTCTTTCTTGATTTTGTCCTTTGTGAGTTAAAATCAAAGCCTCAGGGTATTTAACTTATTTTTTTTTTCTATCCAAGCACTTTTTTAGCTGGCATGAATATTTTTGTTTAGTGGGTAATAAGAATGTATAGGAAAGAAAGCAATCAGTCTTGCAAATTGAACATTTCTGTAATTTATTTTCTTTAGCTTTCTTTTTGGGTGGTCCAGTATTAAGTCCTGATTTGTGGAAATCAAAGCTGTAAAACATGAAGCAGGATTTCCAATTAAAATTATTCTTCTCTTTAAATTTCATTCCTTTTCAAGGAAATTAAATTTCTTATCCTTTTTTCATCATTATAATTAGGAAAGAACATTATGAATATTTTTGTCTTCTAAATTGTCAGTTTATTCAATATGTGTTAAGAAAATGTGTTTTCTGTGAGGAAAACCTCATTTGTGTGAAGACAAGACAAAGTCCTAGGTTACTTTATATACAACTAAATAAGCCCAAATTTATTTAAAATTATTTCATGAAGTCTGAAAAGAGGAAGCTGCTGATCAACTCTTTCTAGGCATGTTGAAGTAAAGCCATGTGTTTCCTGGGAAGCCTTTTTCAGGCATGCAGACCCCATGCTCAGGTGTTTTCCTGCTCACCCAGGATTTTCACATTGTTCCCTTGTGAATATGTCCTTTCTTATTGAAATCCAGTACTTTGCTGCAACTTCTAAATTAGCAGAGGGAGGGGAAAGAGCAGCACTTGGAATAGCTGGACAAAAGCTCAAATTCTTGTGCTGCCATGGGAAACCCCTGTGAGAGGATGGAAGTTTTGAGGGGCAGGAGACTGGTGAAGGAATGCCTTGGAAGTGCAGCAGCCCCTGATAATTCATCTGCATGATGGGGGAAAAGAAGTTTTGCTGTTAAACACAATCTCTGCCATCCAGGACCTCATGGTATGTACCTTCTACACAAGCTGCATTTACAGGCTATTTGCTTCTCTGGCACTTGAGATCCCCTTACCAGCCTCAGCCTCACCTCCCCAGGTCTGTGCTGTTTGCCTCTGTGTCCTGCCCTGCCCCAGGCCCTCGGATGCATCCCCAGGCAGTTGGCACCAGGAGGAATCTTCCCCAGGATTCAGGGGAATAAAAAACTTGCCTTTAATCGAGGTGGATACAGTAGGTCTGACTTAATCTATTTGTTTTTAATACTAAAGACATATTTAGTAAGACCTGCCTAAGCAAACAGAGAAGCTTTGCTTATCAGCAAAGAAGTCAGCAGCCATATGCTAACCAGGTTGTCTGATGCAGTAATTCTGGTAATTATGTGGCACATGAGCTAAAGAGAGTATTATTGGGCTTGAACTGAACTGTGTTTGAGCTGGTAGGTTGAGAGCAACAGTGTATTTCCCCAATCAGTTTGCCAATTTATGTGTTTTTTAATTTATTTAAATTTTGCAACCCCTATTCTAGCAGACATTGTCCATAATTGCAACAGGATTCCCAAAATGTTGAATTTCTAGTGGATGAGTTTGCTGGTTAGACCTATTTTTTTGTTACATTTTTTAATGATCTAAATTCATTTTGTGTAATGATATGGTTGCAAAATGTCTGTAATGTATATGGGGATGTATACTTGAGGCTTGCTGTGTGAGTGCTCCAGCTTCCAATGCATATCCAAAACCTTTTAAAAGGAAATCTCAGTGAGGCCTATGGGACAAAGTAAATTATTACATGTGGTGAACTCTTAAGTCATAGACCAAGGTCATGGCAGTGAGAGTGTATTTCAAAAAGGTTTTATCTGTGCTTGGAAAGCAAATGAAATCTCTCATCATTAACTTTAGAATTATAGTTGTAAGAGGATTTTCACTAGAGGTGAAAGATCAAGTTCATGGCGGACATAATGGAGTCTGAAAAGTTATTTCTGAGACATAATACTGGGGCGTGAAACATTCACTGAGGTTTTCACATTATTGAGTTTACAGGCTGTGATCTGGATACTGAAGATCAGAATGGTCATAATCATTGCTATTGTTATGGCTTTATTTCTACCTCTTCAAAGAGGGAAGGTTTTTAATTTTTTAAAATTATATTGTAGAGACTTTTTAAAGAATATCCTAGATTTTTAGGTGTGTCAGTCTCTGCCATTGCAGACAGGCTACCTTAATAATAATCCTTCTATAGGAAGATAATTTAGTAAACCAGAATGATCTTAGTGAATCCATTAAAGCATGTGTGCATGCAGTGATGTGATCTCTGTCCTTATTTATTGCTGATAGTTCACATAAACCAGAAAGAGCAAATGGTGAGGGGAAACAGGACAGAAAAGCTTAAGTAGAACTAAGGTTCTTATGGAAACAGATTATTATCCTGTTAGTGGAAATTGATGGTCACTTATTGAACACAGTGTTCTGTTTTGCTAAACTTTGCATGTGTACACACATTCCAATGGTACCAATGAGCAATAGAAACCTGCCCAAGAGTAGAGTCTGAACTGTGTCTGCACGTTGGGACTGGTTTTGCAAATATCCCTGCCCGTAGCAGCACTTACTTGCTTACAGAGTTTATAGTGCTCAGCCTGTTTGCTTGCAGAAGTGGTGAAATCTGCCAGTGATTTGCTGCGTTTAAAAGGTGAGCATTAAACAACGACAACCAAAAATGAATCTGTGCTTTTGCTGTCATGAAGGTGATTCCATTTACAGGAAAGTTTCAGCTGTTTCAGTTTTATTCAGAATAGTCTGCTTAGTTCACTTTTCATGCCATTTCACTTTTGGGTTAAAATTCAATATTTTGCTCTTTTGTTTCCTTAAATCCTTCTATCTCCTTAAGAAAAGGTATTTATTCCTCAAGTTACAACTGCAAATTACATACATATTCTTGGCATATGTTATTTTAATTTCTATGAAAATAGTAGCTAATTTTACAGTAGTAAAATTTTGTAACTGGAACTATAGCAAGTCAGCTCTAAGAGTGGCTATCAAATTGTATTCTACTTGAGCAAAGTATTTTGTTTCAGAATGTGTTTTTTGGGGAAGCTTTCATATATTCAGTGCTTACAAGATTATTTAAAATACCTATAAGAAGATGAAGCATAAACTGGCTTGATAGGTTACCTGTAATTCAAGAAATGGCAGCATTACAATTAGACATAAAATCTCAGTTCTGATCTATGCATGTGTTTTATGCTTCTGTTTTAAAATGATGTGGTCCTGCAATTTAGAAAATATATCCTATAACATTTTTTTCTGTACTGTTAATGTCATGTATGTTATCTCAAAAACACTTGCTGTACTTTCATTATCCAAATGGCCCAGAATATCAGTGTCAAGTGAGATTTTCTGTGTAGGTTATGTCCTCTAAGGTGTATATTTTAATAATTTAGTCTATGGCCTCTCTTATACCTTTTCTTCTCAACCAGCAGTGTCAACCTCTTCTGTGCAGTTGTAGACATTTCTATTTCTAAGCTTAGTCACAAATGTCTGTGACCTATTGATACTGGGACTTTTCTGCTGTTTGCAGCACCACTGCCCATGGCTTGGTTCTCTGTAATTTATGACCTGAGGAACTCAGAATGATAGATGGCATCTGTAGGTATGAAATGCACATAAAAATGCACAGTATTGTACAGTGCTGTCCACAAATCCCTTCTGCAGACAAGTCACTTCGGGTCATCTCTGCTTCATGAGGGGTCTGCCATCACCCCTTGAGTAATAAACGCCTCTGTTGCTACATCTGGGTTTCCAAAACTTCCTGAAACTCCCAGTAGATAGAACTCAGAGTTTTATCTCATCTTCTGCAAATAACAACAAAATACATAACCTTGATTTCTTTTAGTTGATTCCTCAGCATTTTAATTTCATTTTCTTGAAATTTAGACCATTCCATTAAATTAGCGTGGATTTATAGGTCACAATAGGTAACATGTATACAAATTTAAAACACTAACCTGTGCTGTAGTTTTGTGTAACTTTGTTTTATGTAAATATGAACTCCTAGAACATAATGATACTTTATAACTGAGGTCCTTTGTGAGTCTGACAGCTGTGCTCTCTGTAATCAGGATTCAGATGGACATGTTTGTCTTAAGAATGTGTAAAATCTTCCTCATTGTCTTAGCAGCAGTTATGCTTACCACCCTCCTAGCTCTTCCCCTCCTCTGGTATTTCTGCATAATGTAAGTCCTTGTGCACATTGTGTAAGCATTCTGTCAAAGTTCTGATCAGACTGATTTTAATTTCTCTCCTCTTCCAAATCATCAGCCAGTTGCAGCATGCTGTTTGTCATCTTGTCATCTTCCCTACTAGTATAAAACCACAGTGTAAATCTGTAGTAATCTTCTGTTTCCCTGACTGTCTGGCTTTAATATCAGTCGGTGCTTCCAACTTGCAAGAGGATTTTGCACTCAGACGAATGACTTGTCATGCTAACTTCTCATACAGTATCTTGTGAGGTGGATGGCTCATTTAGCAGCACTTCCAGCAGACTTGTTCATCTTTATCAGCTTGTGGGTGTTTTAGTTTGGTTTGTGAGTAGTGGGAGGCAAGAGTATATTTTAATACACTAATAATTTTTTGCAGCCTAATGCAGATCTGCCACACAAATAGATTTTGAAGAGATTTCCTGTCTTTCAGGCTTCAATTTCCTTCTAAATTGTGTGATGCAAGGCAATGGAAAATTTCATTTTGTCAAGTTATTTCCTCCTGTGGAACATATTGTAATATGCTGAGAGTTTATTCTGAGCCATCTCATTTCTTAGATGTTTTTATAAAGCTAGAAATAGTTGAATTGGGTTTTCCTTCTAATTAGCACATGCCAGCTGCTGCCAGCAAAAGAACACCTGTGCTGCTAGTGAAGGTACCTGGAAATTTGGGCATGATTCTTCTCCTTTATCTTAGTGTAAATCAGATATTCTTCTGTTAAAATCAAAGCAATGGGGTGGATCAGTGTAGGTGAGAGTCACAAAGGAAAACTGGATCTATGTGATTTCTGGTGGATTCCAGAGGCAGTAACTGGTCTGAAGTGATGTCCTTATGCAAAAGTGTGCAGCTGACATAAATGCCAAGTACCTGCATAAATAAGCAGAGCAATACATTTTTGTCCCCTGTATTCTCATGCTAAATACTGTCTTTTTGAGAATATGGTCTTTATTTCAAATAACTGAAACTGCCTGTGATTTTAAAATAGAGAAGTAAACTTAAGTATCAATATTGTTCATGCTATAAATGGTTCTAAAGATGGAGTTTTATTTAAGGGCTAAGTTTATGTCATTATCTTGAAGATACAGTAATTGTACTTATCTCTAGGAAGTGTGTTCCTCAGGTGACATCACTAGGCTTTCCCTCTACTATCTCCTTATGCAGGTATTAGAGGACTGTAAAGTCATTTTATTAGCTGACAAACTGCTTAATTACAAGATAAGAAGCTGAGCCTTGCTCAGTGGAGGAAATGTGTAGTTCTTCCATCTACGTTCAGAAGCCTATTTCCTCCAGCTTTCATTGGAGGCAAAGGCAGCCTCCAAAACCCAGGAGAATTTAATCAAAGTGGTTTATGGATGTTTTCTCCTGAGTTTGTTCATACAGACAGAAATGAAACACAAAAATAAAATACCTAAACCATGAAGAAGTGCACAGTATACACGTAGTCAGTAGTGAACTATAGAGCTACTGTTAAATGCCCTGTACTGGGAAAGAGGAAAGAACATGTACCAGTTGTATAGACAGCCTTTCAAATATGCAGGTTGAATCCTAGTTAGGATTTAGTAATTGAGGGGGTGGATTAATGGTTCTGCAGTGAGATCCATGCTTGGACTATGTGCCATTTAAAATATTACTGATTAAACCTTTTTTGGTGTAGACTAACTAGCTTCTTGGATGAGTTCTTGTTCATGGTGGTGTTACTAATGTCCAGAATGGCTTTTCCTCTCTCTGTTCAACAGTAATGACAGAAAAACGGGAACTATTCCATTCAACTTCCAAATTAGAAGTGTTAACATGGATTTTGTTTGATGACCTTTTTTCTCTGGAGTTTGTTTTCGTATTTGATTTGTTTTTGTATGAACATCTTGGCATTCCTGTCATGCTACACTGCTTTCTGCTTCCAGCTGTGGAGCTTTTGGGGAAGGGCTGTGGGGAGCTTTATTCACTGCTAGAAAAACCTCACTGAAGAGCTGTAATTTCGTAATAGATAGTGCCAGGCAGCATTAGCTACCAATGTTTGGATTCTCACAGAACATAAATCAATACTTAGAGGAAACAGAGGAGTGTTTATGTTCTGGAGCATTTGCTCATTTGCTGTTGGAGTCCTGGTGATGGCCTTGCAAATAAGGCTGTAGTACCTATGTCTAGGCTATAACTGCAGTATTTAACACAGTCTTACAAAAATGTGCCTTTAGGCACTGTGAGAAATGGTCATTAGAACATGTATATAGTTTGTATTTTACTATATTTGATATGCAGAATTTGTGTGAGATTGCTTTTTGACTGCTATTTTCTGTGTGTTTTTGTGAAGTAGATAATGTGGTTTTTTGTGGAGGTTTTTTTTATTGTTGATTTGGGAGTAGAGGGAAAGGCAAGTGTGTGGGATGCACCATTTGAATTCTATGGCTGGTAAAGACAGAAGGTATTAGGCATCTACAGTGCATAAAATACCAAAATTAAAATTCTGCCTGGTTTGCACTTTATTTTTTGTTACTTCTATTGATGTCAACTCACCATTAAACTCACATGCTTTTTTAAAACACATTAGTTTGACCTGTTCTGCCTTACAGCACTTTTCTTGTTACACTGCAGTCTGGTTTGTTCTGCTGTAGACGATGTATTGATAAGTACAATACAAGTTTTTACTGTGATGGTATGGAATATTTTATGACTTTTCCTCGTTTCTGTTGTGTGAAGCATCATAGCTACTTTCAAGATACAGCAGTCACAGAAGTAATCAATTAAACTCTAACAGGCTGATATCATAGCAAAGCTTTTAAGACTAACATTTGTTCTGCATGTGTTACATAGAGCATAAAAACCAGTTTATGTTGTCCCTGTGCTGCCCGTATTTTAAAATTTAATTATCTGGACTAATCCATGTTCACTCTAACAGCATACCATACAAGCAGAGGAGAATTTGCTCAGTTCATATTCAGAAAGAAATAGCTTAGCATCTTTCTGAATATCTCACAGGTACACTGAATTTTTCAGGAGTAAATTTACTGTTGATATGATGCAGTTAAAGCCAGTGTTGCACAGGTTCTTTTCTTATTGGCCCAACTGTTACAGTGCATTAGGAAACTGCTTAAATACTTCGGAGTAACTTTTTAGTGTTGTTTTTTTTCACTGGGAGGAGAATATTGTGGCTGGAAGGAGGCAGGATAGCGGTGGTGTGAGAAATGAGGAAATAGAGAGAGTAGGATGTTCTGTAACAGCAGGATCACCAGTAAAGCACATGATTTTCAAACTGCTTCTGTCTGTAGCAGTTGCTAGAGGTTTTCTTTGGGAGCTGGTGTGATATGACAGATTATTCAGAGGTTTTTCCATAGCTTTGTTCTGAGCTCTTTGAAAATACCCTGAAATGAGGCAAAGTTAAATCATATTGGGCCTGCCTTTAGAAAAGCTGACTTTGTTTCGTGTCCATTCTTTTTAGCTTGCTCTTTCCAATAGAAGGGGGGGAAAGGGTCTAGTGGCTGATGGGAAACAAAAGAACACACACACAGAAGTGAATTCTGGCTGTTATGCCACTCCTGGATTTTAAAAGTGATGCTCATTGGAAGTACATGGCTCAGATAATGTTCATGGTTATGGGCATGTTAAAATGCTCTCAGAAAAACACATGTGAGATTTCTGTTTATTCTGGCTCTAAGTGCTCAGGTTCCTTGTGTTGCTTAATGCAGGCTGTAAGTGAGCACTGGGAACACCTGGGATGTAGGAGCTCTGCTGTAGGAATAGGAAAAGACCTCTCTGCAGGGATCCCTGCAACAGCTCTTGTCCAGCTGCCAGTGGCACATTGGTGTGACCTACAGTGATTTGGGCAGGGTGGGAGTCTGGACTAGAGGTTGTGGCAAAACCCAGATAGCCTCTGATGGTGAAAGAGCCTGGCCTTGGACTTAAATCTTCCTTTGTCCATGTTTGCTGCCCATTTGACCCCTGTGGGCTCCATGCATCTTGAACTGCTCAGTGTCTAAGCCCAGAGCAGCCAGTTGGGCACTCAGCTGGATCTGTTGCAGTTGTCAGAAGGTCATTCTTCAGGGATAACACTGCTGACAGCTAAAACCTATGAATGACTCAAAAATAGAGTGTTTGAGGTGTTGGAGTATTTTTTAATAGGCTTTGAAAAACACTGTTTGATCATGCAGCATGTGTTGGTCTTTCAATAAAATCTTCATTAAATCCACCCATTCCTTACAGGATTTTTTTTTTTTTTTTTAAACTTCTGTTTGCCTTTGTCACATGTTCTTTCTTGGATTATCATTCATTAGCTTCTCCAAAGAGATTAACAGTTCCTTAAAACAGGCTCATGTGCATTCTGGTGTTCTGTGTGAAAGCAGTGCTGGAGAGCAGAGAAGCCCCGGGATCCCCATAGAAATTTGCAGATAATTTTGATACTCTAGTCCACTCAAAAAATCTGCTGACACCGTAATGTTTTTTCCCTTGCCAGGACCCTCCTTGCCTGGTGTCATTTCTTGAGCTCTCCTGGGATGAGATTAGTCTAAAACAACAAAGTAGCCAGATGTCTGGTTCTGAGAGAGTCCCAGAGGCCAGGGTATGGTAGGCAACAGTAATCGCTGGGGGCTGAAGATCAAAGATACCTGAGAATTACTTATGGGCACATACTATGTGTCATTCCCATTATTAACAGTCTGAGAAAATTTGTATCCCTAATTAACCCTTTTGTTGGTTAAATTTTCTTGCCAGTACAGTCCTGTCTTTAAGAACTATTAGCTCTTGATACAATCGCATGTTAGTTTAAAAAAAAAGTGAACTAAATACTGTCATAATTGAAAATTTGTGTAACTCATTCAGATGTTTTTTATCATGGTCATTTGTAAATGTTAGAAGTGAGCATGATTTCATGATTTCTCATCGTTTACTATGCCATCCTTTGGGTTAGTGTCATTCCTATCCAGAACTGTGTCAATAATGATAGTTAACTTGTCAGGGTGCTGATTTTAGTTTATTACTTCCTAATAATCTAGAATGAATTAGTATTTAATTCCAGGGACGGGATGTTTACATATCATTGCTGTCCCCCTTATTGATATTTCTAATTAAATGCTAATTAATATTTTTAGTGATCAACACTTGTTTGTATTATACATTGTGAAATAACAAACTGAGACTGTAAGTGCTGACTCTGAATTCTTTTAGTGCTTTTGGGATGAGTGACTGCTAGAGAGAGAAAAGAGAGAGGAAAAGCTGATTGTGGTCTCCTGTGCTTCTTTCTCTTTTTTTTTTTTTTTTT